>JAUMGZ010055475.1:0-31897 GCA_032359645.1 Pododesmus macrochisma | reverse complement strand
TCCACCAGTAAAACTGGCACGTCCGTAAATGACCTTAGCTGTTGATCGGACAATAAGCCCTTAATACAAAACAAAAAACAAACCAAAACTTGATGTAATGAAACGATGCATTTTGCAGGTATTTTACCTCTCGGTCAGGTCTAAACTTACACCTTTGATAAACTCTTACCGAAGGGCATCACAAATAAAAAAAAAACACACTTGCAAACTAAAATGGATCATCAGTGAATATGATATCTGAAATAGGGGAAAAAACTCCAATTAGCTGTAATTTTCTGCGTAAGAGAACCTCGTCTACGGTACAAGGTTTAGCCGTGATGAACATACTCTCAAGATAAAGTTATCAAATATGTAAACAAAAAATGAGAAATGTGTGATATAAAGTTACAAAAAACAAAACAAACAAACAAACAAAAAGAATGGCAGATAAGTTACTTTCTACTTTGAATAGGTAATTTCAAAACCCGATCATCGACAGAAACATTACAATGCCAAACAAACCACAGACTAAATAAGAATTGAAAATCTTAAGTTCACGCAGACAGACACGAACTTACAGAAAACGTATATAGAAAACATTACCCGGCCAATGCATATCACAAACGATTTCTATATAGAACAAGTAGCGAAACCATTTTTCAACAAAAAAATGAAAGTTTCCTGCAACATGCATATCGACTGTAATTGCAGCTGTGCAGCCAACAATGTTTCCTTTGTATAGGTTGTTTATCTCAAATGATTTTTCCAAAAGATCATACATTGTTTTACTGGTTTTCTACTTTAGATGTACAGACGTCATCATGTGGAGGTGCCCTTATTGAGTTAGGATTACCACTAGCCCAGTACTGTCCCATTCTACCAGCAGACAACTGTGTACCTCCATTAGCGACAACAACTACAACTATAAGTATAACGTCTCCTCCGACAACTCACACCACTGATAAACCTGGTAAGTTTGAGTAATACTTGATTATGTAATAGGTAATGGAAAAATATAATCTTTAATGTAATGTTGAATCAATGTCACTATATTTAACTATATATTATGTTGAATCTACGAAGTTATCATGAATTAACCACTGTTTTCGGTTTTATGTTGCTTGGTTACATTCAAGTTTCGTGTTTCCAATTGCCTTTTATTAAATAAGTAAAAAATTTATAATTTCAATGCGTTTAGATTTTTATGGACAATTGATGTGGACGGTTGGCTTTTTATAGATGATTTACAGCGCCATGAAGTGTATTTATTAAATTTTAAATGTATGTCTATGCTTAATACTTTTGGTCTCATGCGGAAAGTTGGAAGGTTACAGTCTCATTTACCTGGTTTCGTGCTGGGTGGCCGTCCTAAGTAGGTTTGAATACATTACTAGTCTTGAGGATTGTGGTGACGTTATTTTAATTCCTTTTATTTTGGTGCTGACGAGACTATTGTTGGTTTGTCAATATCTCTCGTTCTGTTGGTGATGTATTGGCTAATGGAAAAATAACATCTTTACATGTGTTGTTTTGTTAATGTCTATGAACAAATGAGCAAACATCTTATACATGTATTCGGTTGAATTGGTTCAAGAAATATTTTTGTAAAATACTGTATCTGACATCTCTTCATTCGAAGTTGAATTTACTGTTTCAGAACTTTGTGAACCAGTCTCTCTGGAAGTGTGTAAAAATTTCGGATTAAATACAACAGTTTTCCCGAACTCCTTTGGACAAACCAATCAATCACAGGCAATAGCGTCTTTCGACAAGTTTTATCCAGTGGCTTGCACTGAAAACGCAAAATTATTTCTATGCAGTGTGTTCTTACAGAAATGTGATCCACACACTGGACTAGCGATGTTTCCTTGTAAGAATTTATGCGAAGGTAAGTAACGTTATGTAAAGCTTTCTCAAGTAACAACCTCCAAACACCATTATAGGAGGTAGGTTGAAGTATTATGGTTGGTATCATTCCACTCGCTAACAAAATAAAATGGTTACTTATTATGTAAGAGTTATCCATTGTGTAAGCTAGTGAAAATATACGTATAAAGTCACACAAACAATATAATAAGGACTGATGGTTGGCATTTCTACCTTGAATGGTTGATCACTAAACCTAACATCAATATCATGTAATTAAATGGACCAAGAACTAGTTTATGCATACATACATTTTCTAAAGGAAAACACAGATACATATGTTTAAAATATCTAAGAATGAATTCTACAAGAAACGACTAACCAATCCATTTGTCCGCGAGGAGTGGATGCTTTCCTGTCACGCGCGTGTCGACTGCTATCACAACAGAACTGCCAACAACCTTACAATGCATTTGTTTTCTGTTTCAAATAATTTTGATTTTATAGATGTTGCATTGATTTCTGGTTTTCTACTTCAGAAGTACAGACGTCATCATGTGGAGGTGCTCTTATTGAGTTAGGATTACCGCTATCACAGTACTGTCCGATTCTACAATCAGACAACTGTGTATCTCCATTAGCGACAACAACAACAACAACAACAACTTCAAGTACAACAACTGCGAAACCTGGTAATATTGTCTTATTATTAACTATTTATTGTCTAATGGAAAACAGTATCTTTAAGTTTGTTTTCTTTTTTGTATATGTATATGAATAAAGGAATTTTAATCTTTTATTCGACCGAATTCAGTTAAAGAATGTGAGTAGTTCTTTATCATGTGCGAGGAAAATCGGTGATTAAGAATCAGACCAACCATAATCAATGTCGGGTAGAAATAACCCGAACGCCACCTAGCGTAACGCAAGGGCGGTAATAACCTTGAATCGGTCTATATATATGAAGTTACCTCAAGGTTAATCATTTTTGTACAGAAACACCATTTAACAACGAAAAACATTTTACTAGTAAAATGCACAAAAACATTCAACTTTTAGAGATAGTAGTATCTGAGTTTTAAAGCGTAAAATTTTACCGAATTCTACATATTTCCGGAAAAATGGGTTTCTAATCGTATTGTGTAAAAGGAAAATGAGGCTGAATTACAGTAAACAGACATTATATTACTTTCTTTAAACAATAAACTCGTTAATAAATCTTATGTAAGTAATGATGAATGTTATCACTTAATACTTGCTTTCTAAATCCATAGATCGATGTGAGGTGGTGCAAGAGGGATACTGTAGAAATATTGGATTCAACGAGACCAGGTTTCCAAACATTTTCTTACATAACACACAGACGGATGCGTTGGTAGCCTATAATCAACAATATTTAAGTGTTATAACTAACGGATGCTCTGAGAATGTTGGTCTGTTTATTTGCGCTCATTTATTCCCGAAATGTCCAGAAAAGAAATTACCTTGTCGCCACGTCTGTGAAGGTAGTTACTTATGCCTTATAACATATATATATTCGACCATTTCATGTGGGACTGCAATGCTACAATTACCTAGTGATACAGAACTCTCGATATGATGCTAACATGATATATGTTTTGTTTCAATTTTGAACAAACATACAGAAAACAATTCATAAATATATACAAACGTGGAGAAAATTCAAAATTTTCAAATAATTAATATAAGTACTGAATGAAGAAAATGCTAATGTTATCAACTAAGTAATGCAAAGTAATTAATGTCTCCTATTGCAAATTTGGAACGTATCGTTGTATAGAGAAGATGTTATATCGTTGCAGCCCTAATTTCATGTCAATATTTATATGAACAACGATAATGCATGAAAGTTTCCACGAGCAAATTATTCTGGAATTACATACGAATAAATGTTCCCCGTCTGCTAATGGCCATTGTGGTACGCTGAAGACGTTAAACTACACATTGCTTGCTTCATGAAATGTCGGCAATGATACATATTTTCATATACATATACTCATTTAGTATCAAAAGATGATAATATAACCATGACAGTATATTATTATAATAATTTATATGATTAACATGGAACTTTGTATATCTCCCTTTTGGTGGCTTCGAAGCTTTTTTTCCGAAGTTTTGTCTATTCTCACATCATAAAATCATTTTGAGTGTACAATAATGACAGTTGATTCGTAACTAGGCCTGGAATTCAGGTTATTAGTTTATTTCTCTTATAGATCAATTGTTTATTGGTAACATGTTTCAGTTTGAAATTTTGTATTGTTTTATTTCAGTCATTAACAAAGATTGTTCTTCAGTTCTTCCTTTCACCTTTACTTGCACGGATTACCCAGAATACAATGGCCACGATAACTGTATTTCACCATCAATCACGAGGTCCAGTAAGTACCATTACAACTAGTGTTTTTTTCTTAATATTAACGTCATGTTTGTTAAGAAAATAACGCATGTAGTAACAAAAGAATGTTCGATGCAAATACGAAATAAAATATTCAAATCCATATCTAGATATAGGAAAAAGAAATGATTTAAAGAAACAATTGTCAATCGAAAAACCAAGACGATATTCAAGGCCATAAGTCCACGGACATTGGCAAACAATAAGAAACGTTTAAAACGACATACACTCCGGTACGATGAAAACAATTACTTCAATAAAGCGAACTATTTATAATAGCGCTATAATAAAATTATGTCACAACAAGAATGTTTTTAGTAAGTTGGATGCCAGGTTTTAAACCAGCGAAATATTGAAAAATTCACGAAGATCCGCCTCTTGATCACCCATTATCTCTTATTAGTATGCAGACGACGTTAGGATGGACATCGATATAGTTAAAATATTTCACCAATACCAGTAAACCTGGACTGAAAATAACGTTCAAATCACTACTGAACACTGAATGCTTTTGGCCCGAGAACATAACAAAAAACAACAACACTGTTTTAAAAAGCTGTACGGCGGAGCAATGCCCACGTGAAGACGATTTGGGGATGTTGGCCAATATCAACGCCTGTCGGTCAGTTACAATTCGCCTCGAATTATAAACTTTGGTTATTTTTGAAATTTGGTAACTCTTTGAAAATACATGAACTTCAGGTTTAATTAACGAAAAGTAACTAACTTTTCATACTTACTTTTGTACAATAAAAACAATAACAATGTGGGTTGTTAGTTGTTGAGCTGATTAACAGCGCCATGAAGTGTATTTATTACTTTTTTTTTTAAATGTATGTCAATACTTAAGACTCTAGTCTCGTTTTGGAAATGGAAAGGTTGAGCCCTCATTAATAGGTTGAACCACAGTGACTGGTTTCGTGCTGGGTGACTGCCCAAGTCGGTCCGCATGGATTACTAGCCTTGAGGATTGTTATGATGTCAATTTAATTACTTACAATTTCTTACATTCTAGTGCTTGTTTTATTTGTCAATGTCTCTCGTTATGTTAATTCCACTCATACTGTTCTTTGATCACAAGACCCTGATTCACATCTGACATAGAAGGGCTTATCCCAAACTTTAAATGGTCATATCTGAACCATTTCGTTGCCTTACAAAGACTTCAACCATATGAAGTTTTTTTCTTCAAATTTTATTACAGACTGCTCAAGCGATGCATTTTCATGTTTTGGTGAAAACAAATGTGTGTCGAAAGAAACTTTGTGTAACAGACAAAAAGATTGTGTTGACTGGTCTGATGAGAGGAATTGTGGTGAGTAACATTCTTTCTTTTCAAATATCCTACTTGTAGATTAAAATCGGGATTTTAACATACTAATCAAGCATAAATAGACATTTGAAAGTTAGTATACACCAATAATTTATTTATAAAACAGCAACTGCTTAAAGAAAAGAAGAAAAAAATATCGATAATAGCGGATACAATTTTATTTGTCTTTAATAACAAATTTGAAATTATACAAAGTTTTGTTTGAATTTTGTCTACAGATGCGTTAGCGCCTTCTTTGTAGTATTGTATCCTTCTTTGTAGTATTGTATTTTTGCTACATTCAATTAACATAAAGCCTATAATATTACATTATAAACCAACAACATTGTATTTTATAAGAAGCACATAATTACATTAAAAGCATAATATGTTGCCTTACACAAGGAGCCGCCCATAGCATTGAATTTAACAATAATCCTATACCATTGAATTACATAACAAGCCTATTGTATTGCATAGCATATTAATCATATAGCATTGCGATACACAAGAATCCTAATACATAAAATTTCATTACCTGCATATAGCATTGTGATACATAAGACGTCTATAAAATTGTATTACATAAGAAGCCCATAATGTTACATTAAATTAGGCTCCTTTAGCATTGCCTTACACGAGAAGCCCATATTATTACATTACATTAGGCTCCTTTAGCATTGCCTTACACGAGAAGCCCATAATATTACATTAAATTAGGCTCCTTTAGCATTGCCTTACACGAGAAGCCTTTAATATTACATTAAATTAGGCTCCTTTAGCATTGCCTTACACGAGAAACCCATAATCTTACATTACATTAGGCTCCTTTAGCATTGTCTTACACTAGAAGCCCATAATTTTACATTAAATAAAGCTTCTTTAGCATTGCCATACTCAAGAAGCCCAAAATATTAAATTAAATTAGGCTTCTTTAGCATCGCCTTACACGAGAAGCCTATAAGAAGCTGAAACTATTGAAGTTATGAAATTGTTGAATAAGAAACACCGTTTATCCGTCATTGTAAATGTTTGTTGACATTTTATTCTAGTTTGTCATCGAGAGTATGATTTCCAGTGTAACATGGGAATGTGTATAGAGTCCTTCCAGAGATGTGATGGCACGGTACAATGTCCTGATGGCAGCGATGAAGAGCAATGTGGTAAGTTAATGACGATGATTTACTGTTTCTGATATTTATTATACTTACTTGTCTTGACCTTTTTTTTTTTTTTTTAAATTAAAGCGAAAATGCTTAATTTGTATCAAAAGATTATTCTAATGATTGTGAGTGTCGTATTGAATATAATATTTTAAACTTTTTTTTCCAGTAATATTGAATATATATATACCATAGTAATGGTCAGAAAATGTACATTTAATTGTGAAGTTTACGGCACCGTAACGGGCTTTAATCACACCTCCCAGTGTCTTGCCTGCTGATCATCTTAAGTCTTTATTCTAATTCCTTATTATTCTGATGCGACTGGTTTTTCAATGTCTTTTATTCTGTCGATTCCAAATATCGTTTGTTAAATAATATATATTTGGAAATAAGTGAACGAACTTCAGTGCTAGTAAATTGTCACTGAAAAATTAGTGAACAGTAACGATGGCGTGTGCAATATGACATAGGCTGTGTGTGATTAAGTATATTCAAATGTACGAACTATGTTATACAGTCTGTCCTAAGGGTCAAGATGCGTGCGATGACGGGACGTGTATAATGTCTGAATGGCGTTGTGATGGAGAATTAGACTGTGGGGATCGTTCAGACGAGGCTGGGTGTAGTAAGTACATATGATACACTTTCTATTATAAAGTCTATTTGGTTTTTCTTAATTTAAAATAGAAGTTGTTTTTGGGTTTTTTTTTCGAAAATATTTGTTACATATATTTTAAATATTAAATTTTGCTTTCTATTTAAAATATAAATGGAAAATTGACAGCATTTTTTTCATTTCAAAATATGGCTCAGAAATGATTTATTGTATTAATATTATCAACATGCAGTTATGCTACATTCGTATTTTGGACATGCTGAAAGAGATTAAATTGATATCAATAAATATATATCAAAATCCAGTAAATATAACTTTATAATTACCATATAGTGGTAACACAAGAAAAAATAAGATCAACAGAACACAAGTTATTGACGAACAAACAATAGTTTCATACAAAAAGCCACCGCTAGAATGAACTACCAAAGTGAGACGGGCATCACAAACGATGCCAAACCAACCAAATGAGAGAGAGAGGACATCGCCCATGACCCGGAGCCAATCTCCAAATTAACCGTCATCAGCAGACTTGAAGGGGGAAATACAAATAACAAGCCGATATTAAAAAAACCATAAGTCCATGGACATGGACACATTAAAGGAGAACGGGGACGTAAAAAGCCCCCAAACATTATTAACTTAAAAAGAAACATCACGAACTTCTTTTGTAAAAGATTAGAAGCGAAACCAGTTGTTTCTCGAATTAGTAAGTGTTTCCTGCTACACATGTGTCACCTGCTGCGGTGTTTCCGTATCAACTCAATACATGTGATATTTATATCCTTTTTTTAATCTTTGCAGACACTTGTAACGAGGATCAGTTTCAATGCTTAGATGGAACCTGCTTAACAAAATCTAGTCGTTGTAATTTTTCGATGGAATGCCCAGATGAATCTGACGAAAAAGGTTGTCGTAAGTATGACATTTTGTTAAATATAAAATGCAAAGTATATAATTTATGTGAACAGATATATGAGACCAGCAAACACTGCTGAAGGACTACAAACTGTTAGTTCCAATATTCAATGGTTTGGTTAAACCGACAACCTGGAATGTCCTTGTAAAATCATCAGGGTGTCCTTAAAACGAAAATATGATTAAAACATTCTGAAATCTATTCTAAATTCATTTTCCATTTCGAGTCCGTTGATGACGATTGATTTGGAGCTTTACTGCGGGTGAAGAGCGAGGCTTTCACACCCATTTAGTTGGTTTGACGTAACTTTTAAACGCCCGTGTCACTTTTCTAGTTTATTCTGGCGAAGCTATCGTTTGTTTGTCAGTAAACTTTGTTCTGTTGGACTTATTTCTTCTTGTGTTTAATACGCATTAAAACTCAATAAGCTCATCAAAATTGAGTAGTCACAACAACAGAAAGGGGAAACGAATAGAACAGGCAACGTTTGGTTTAATGTGTTGTAAATAACTTTTGTTAATGTTATGTTTTGCTTTTATTACAGTTATGCGTGATAGCAGAAATGTTCTAAAGGTACATGAAGACTTTCCAGTGTGTTATGATGGATGGCACGGTGACACATTTGGTTACTTTTCCTGTATGGCGATGGGAGAAAAGTAAGTGGTATTAAACTAAGTTGCTGTATTATTTTTTATAAACTTCTCATATATTACAGTTTATCATAGGAATTTCAATTAACGTTTTCATATTATTGCTTGAGATGTCAGTATTTCAAAAGAAAGGCAATCCTTCATCAATTTGCATATCAAAAAGTCCCTGATCGAAACTAAAAGGTTTTAAAATATAAAAGGGTTTAACTTGTAACGAAGATCAAGAAAATGATATATTATTTCAACAAATTAAGATGCCTTTTCATTCACGTGCATTATTTTATAGGACTAAATTTAAATGCAAGGGAATGCATATTTTTTAATTGGTAACTTATGGCTAAAAACCTTTTATAGTAATCTTTTAAAATGACAGAATTGACGATTTATCACGAGATGAATTGAATGTTCACTTATAGATAATATTAAAGAAAAGAATAGTATTTAACATAACATAAAGTAGTTAAATCGAAAAACCAAGACGATATTCTAAAGTCATAAGTCCACAGTAAAATTTACCAAATAAACATTTATTAGCTAAAAATGGAAGCATGACGTACTTCTATTAAAAAACTTGAGGCGAAACCAGGTGCTTGCGATTTGGTAAACGTTTCCTGCTATACATGTTTCAACAATGTTTTAATTAACTTTTGGTAAACGCTTATATTATAGACATGTTAAACACAAGTATAAATATGTGTGATAGAAAAACAAGTAAATACAAAAACAAAACCCAAAACGAACATCAGTTTTCTTTTTAATTTTTTTTTTATTCTAGTACTGAAATGTTTGACTCGGTTGTTGATCTGTCAGTGTCTTTGGTTTCATTCTGATGTTTCATCTAATTTTGTGTTTGACTCGGTTGTTGATCTGTCAGTGTCTTTGGTTTCATTCTGATGTTTCATCTTATCTTGTTTTTTACTTTCAGGGATTATGTAAACAGCACATCAATGGTATACTACAGCGATAAGTACGCCGTTATAACCGGTCAAGGTCAAGGCCAACACTCCACGTATCTAGGATATGTTAATGTCACGTAAGAATATATTCATGTATAGTAGTAAATACGATAAAACAAAGACGATATTCTAAAGCCGTCAGTCAATGGACATGGGCTAACAAAAGGAAAACATAGGACGCACACAGAAACACCAATACGATATTCTAAAGCCGTCAGTCAATGGACATGGGCTAACGAAAGGAAAACATAGGACGCACACAGAAACACCAATACGATATTCTAAAGCCGTCAGTCAGTGGACATGGGCTAATAAAAGGAAAACATAGGACGCACACAGAAACACCAAGACGATATAATAAAGCCGTCAGTCAATGGACATGGGCTAACGAAAGGAAAACATAGGACGCACACAGAAACACCAATATGATATTCTAAAGCTGTCAGTCAGTGGACATGGGGCAAACAAAAGGAAAACATAGGACGCACACAGAAACACCAAGACGATATTCTAAAGCCGCCAGTCAATGGACATTGGCTAACAAAAGGAAAACGTGGGACGCACACAGAAAAACCAATACGATATTCTAAAGTCGTCAGTCAATGGACATGGGCTAATAAAAGGAAAACATAGGACGCACACAGAAAAAATAACCAAAAATACAGTCATCATATAAATAAGAAAAACAACCCTTTTTATTTGCAGTGATTAATATCGCTTGAATGTACGAGCTCAATATAAGCTGGTGTTTAATAGATGTGTTTTCTCTTACACTACATAAGTACACGTTGAGAAGTTAAATAGTTATTCATAACATTCGAATAAAATATGCAACATTAGCATGGCTAAGAATGGAAATTTGTACAATACAATCGCGTTTCGTTTACTGGTTCAACCGGAACAAGCAGCACAAAAAGGGTAGTTTTTAGTTCATACATTTATATCTTGACATTTTCGGGTGTTTGGATTTTGCCCTCTGCTCTAATATTAATGACATTGACTCTATAAACATATTCTCCTTTGGTGATTTTTAATTCTTCTTTATTACATATTTATATAATCAGCTATGATTGCTAAATTTTAAATAAAAACATACATGCAAGGGAAAATATTCTCAGCTTATGTTAATTATATTTTACCCAATATTTTTTTTTGTAAATTGTTTATTGTGTGCGTTCTGTTGTTGTAGATCATCATGCACAGACAATAAAGTAGTCGTGATTAAGTGTAAACCCAAGGGTAAGCAATACATCATATATGTAGTTAATTCAAACACTCATCAAGCCTCTTTTTTTAATCTCTAAACGTTTTTTTGAATAATTATAATGTACAATAATAATTAGAAAACAAGAAGAAATAGGATCGACAGAACAAACACTATTGACAAACAAACAATAGCTTCATCAAATTGAAACCTTTGTTACCAGTTGGATTACAGTTTTTAGTCATTATGAAACAAATAAAATTCTAGGCTTATTATGTGAATTGTTTGGCTTTAGACGCCATTTTTTATATGCTTGTCTCAGTTTGCAAGTTTATTCTGGTGGTGACTTTTTGATGTGGGAATTGTTTGTTTGTAAATATCCTTTTATTCTGATGATCCTTTTTTCTTGTTTTATAATTTCATTGAAAAATATTATATTTTTTTTATCCCTTAAATTCATCATTTTCGAATTAATTTGACTTTTTTTGTTTATTCCTTAAATGATATCATATATGTTTATATCTATAGTTTTGTTCAAGGGTAGCTGTTTTGTTGTCTAAAATAGCACACAAAGCCTTATCTAGAATAGCGTCAATGATTTACACAAAATATTATTTTTTAACAGTTATTCATACGAAAGTTAATGTATTTAACATTTTATATGACAGAATGTGGAAGACGGCAAGTTGTTGATGGTTTGGTACAGTACATCATTAATGGAAATGCTGCCAAACCTGGGGCATGGCCATGGCAGGCCTCAATACAGATTGGAGATAGTGGCACACATATTTGTGGGGCTTCTATTATATCGCCTAACTTTGTGCTCACAGCAAGCCATTGTGTCTTGTAAGTCAATGGCACTAAGTATAACATAGAAATGATCCATGGAAAATAGAACTGAAATGATCAATACATAAATTAAAATATAATAAACAGGCAATACAAAAAACCCTAAAGAATATATAACAAAGGCACAAAAGAAGGAAACAGAGAACATATATGGAATATATGAAATCAGATCCATGACATTTGAATCAGAGTGACAGCATGACTACCATCAAAATGCCAAAAAACTAAAATGGCAATAAAACACATGCAAATGCAAATAAATACTAATTATAAGAAGCCAGTTGCTACCACATAATAAGTAAGGGAATTAATATAACATATTTAATGTGCAGTTAACAGTGTGACAGGGTGTCAACCTTTCCAAGATACGTATTTTCTTTTGTCTGTACCATAGTTGTGTGATTAATTGTGGTTATTAACTTAACACAAAGCATAATGTTTGCAGTGTTTACAATTTAGAATTGCAAACTGTAACATGTCATAAATGTCAGATCAGCAAACACTAAAATATTCATTAATTATTGACTACATCAAGTTTTGATGGTACAAATGTATTTACTTTGCATGCACTCAATAATAACCAATTTATTTTGTATTTCTTTTTGTCTTTTACATTCATACATAAATGGTCGAGCATTGCGTAAAAACTGTTAGTTATTTTAAAACCCCATTTATTCCATGTTTTTAAATTTTCTTTTTAAAGGGACAATTTGCATCCTTCGCTGATAAATGTTGTTATGGGAGTGGTCAACCGTGTTGCCGGAGGTCCGACAATGGAAAGCTACAAAGTTCAAAGAGTTATCAAGTTCAATTCATCTTATGTCAGGTTTGGTCCAGGGGATATCGCTCTTTATCAGTTAAAAGACAGTGTGAGATACACATCTTACATTCAACCGGTATGTCTGCCTGAAGAGACGGACAAGTTTACGTCAACATCCAGTTGCTATGCAACAGGTTGGGGAAGAACCAAACCTGAAGGTATCGAAAAAAATGTGTAATTCGTATATAAATTAGCGCATTTCTTGTAAATATCTATACAATTATATTTTTAGTTTTAAATAAAAAGAAGTATATACCTGTCGTTCATCAATCGAATGTGCTTCGTATCACAAGCACACATTTACGAGTTTTCGTTTTAAAATGTTTTTTTTACCACGATGCATCTTATAACAACGCTGTCAAATGCTTAAAACCCCTTATATTTCAGTATCCAAGGTTGAACCAATATGGTTAACTAATCAAAATAAAATATGTATTAACATTATGGATATATTACATTTTAGGAGAATATTCTACAACGTTAAATGAACTAAAGATGAAGCTTTGGAGTTTAGACAAGTGTAATGGTACAAGGGGTTGGAATGGTTCTATAGCCGACAGCTACATGTGCGCAGGGTACTACTCCGGCATCCGGTCTGTGTGTAAGGTATATAAATTTTACATATTCCTTACGTTTTTATTTATAAGTTAAATCGTTCCATAAACATAAATATCAACGAAATAGGTAATATAAAAACAAAGACGGTATTCGAAAAGACATAAGTGAATGGACTTTGGCAAATTAAAGGAAAACGTTGGACGTACACAGAAAAAACAAACAAAAGTTCAATCTTTGACTAAGGGACACATCACAAACTTCTACAGCAAATTATTCTACAAATTTAATAATGTATATAAAGGATCATACATTAATTGTTAACGTTCGATTTTTTTTAAAGGAAAACGGAATAAAATATTCATTAATTTAAGTTTTTATTCATTGTCGGTGTGTTTACGTTACCAGGGAGACAGTGGTGGACCGTTGGTTTGTCAAGATAGGGTCGGTGCTTGGAAAATTGTAGGAATCTCTAGTTATGTCTCGAGCTACTGTAACTGGACAGCAAAGCCTAATGTTTTCACAGATGTATCAAAGTACATCCCTTGGATTAAAAACGTAACAAGTAAGTTAGAAGAAAACATTCACTCTAAATGGATTAAGAATCGTTATTGAACAATAGATACTATAATACTCACTTGTAGCTGCAGTGTATGATTTCATTTCCTGTTGTGTTTTCCTTACCATCCTGCTTTCTTGTCTTTTTATTGTTGATTTATTTTCTTTGTTTAAATTCGTTGTGATTTAGCAGAAAAACTTGAAATCATAAGTTTCCCTAATGTTCCTAAGTGGACTTTGTAGTTTTTTATTGAGATCCTTCGCATTTAGATATGGAAACTATATAACTGAACCGCATTTTGTATTAAAGTTGTTTTTTTGTTTTAGCCTGCCAATTTAAGTGTACAAATGGTAAATGTTTATACCAAAAGGAGTTATTATGTAATAGAGAGGATGATTGTGGCGATGGCAGCGATGAACTCCTGAACTGTCGTAAGTTATACAGTACAAACAAAACATATTCAACTGTCAACATAATAGTGTAAAAACATGCACTTTTGTGTTAAAAAGCAAGATGAATTAGGATCGACAGAATAAAGGATATTAACAAACAATAGTCCCATAAAAGTATTGACCATCAGGATGAATAGCCATGCATTGCATTGCATTGCAAAGCCCGTTCACAGGGAAAATCGAGGTTTATAAACCTTCAAGTTGGTTAATATAACTTTTGGTTTATAAACCTTGATAGTTCACACGGTAAATTAAAGTTTGTACAACACACTGTTAGTACATGTGTATTTTCCCCGCCAAAACGGGATAGAGCATGTTCTATTTCAAATTTAGGTGTATGCACCTCCAGTAGTTAATGTTTCAGAGTTATAGAGACTGTTCACACAGTATTATTTGAAAACGCTTACCATATCGCGAGCACCTTGTTTCGCTTCTTGTTTTTTAATAGAAGTTCGTGATGTTTCCTTTTTTAGTTAATAAATTAAAATTTGGTTATTTTTTCTATGTGCGTCCAACGTTTTCCTTTTGTTTGTCCATGTCCATGGACTTACGGCTGTAGAATATCGTCTTGGATTTTCAAATTACTACTTTTTTGGTTTATTCACCAAGTAATGTAAATCAAGGTTTACCGTGTGAACAGGCCTTAACACTGACACACAGATATTATAAACATATCACCACTGTTAGAATACAGTTTTCTGTGTTTTATAAGTGTCCTTTACTGTTTACTGAGGTTTTTTTTAGAGGTCAGTTCCTTTGCATTACATTCTGCCTCCTTCCCCATTGGACAAAATGCTACGTATGTCTTATTTCGATCCGTTGATAGAGCTTTGGACATGAAAACATCCGTTGATTCGTGTATCTGTTCACTTAATATATAAACGTTCGAGTAAATCATAATTTGAAAAAAGACACGATAGATTTGTTACACTGGTAGTATCTTACTTCATTTTTATATAATTATCCTATAGTATTTACTTTGTGTTGTTATTATAAAACAAATAGCCAGTGTTTATATGCAAAGTAATCAAAGCTTACAAATCCTATGAAAAACCCAAAGTGTCATTCTACATCAAAAATCGATTGACATGGACATAACGAAAGGAAACGGGACGTGCACATACATAAATGCACGTACATGTGTTAAAATAGAACGGAAGCATTGCGAACTTCTAGAAGTGAAAGAACATGTGTTAACATAAAACGGAAGCATTGCGAACTTCTATAAATCTAGAAGTGAAAGTACACGTGTTAACATAAAACGGGAGCATTGCAAACTTCTATAAATCTATTATTATACATTTTATAACGCAAAGGAAATTAAGATTTCGTTTTATTTGATACATGCACAATCAAATATTTGATTATCGCTGGTTTAAAACATTTGTTCATAAACACCATCTTATTTGTGATTTTCCGTTCGAATTATTTCAATGCTGGCTTTATGAGTACGATTTTTTATTTTTACAGCTGTTTCCGTGAATTGTTCATTTGAGGACCCATTTCTGTGTGGTTATGATGTAAAAGGCTTTTCCTGGGAATTTGGGAATAATCAATCTCAGTATAGAACATCCGTTCCTTCACATGACGTCAACATTGGTAGATGGCCTGGTAAGAATATGTTGCTATGAAAATGATGATATGTTGTCAACAAGTTATCCATTTATGTAAAGTAAATAGTAGTGTATTGTAGAGCGATGCTAAAGCCCGATTTCTTCGTTTTCTAAACAAAATTGTTAGCTGATACGTACCATCAATGGCAAAATTCAAAAGTGTAGAAACACAATTTTATGTCGGAGAAGCTCGCCTGAGACCAGATATCTAGGGGGTAAATGTTATGATAAGTATATTTCTTATTTAGAACTTATGTCAACTGAAATCATTTCTGGTCGATATAAAGTATGCATAGACAATCTTTATAGAAGAATATACCTTATCTAGTGTTAATCATATATCCCAAACTGGCGTTAAAAATAGGTTGATTTTTAAGATGTTGTAATTGTCAACTCTGACAACATTTTGCACATTTTGCTGGAAGAGTAAACTAGGTTACATTCAATATAATTTTTTACGTTTGAAAATTTGAAAATATGTAGTATTTCAAACGTTTACGTCATTCACTTGGCAGACGACACATGTTTAGTTGATTTGTACAATTTTTTATTTCAGGCCGTTTCTTGTTTGGTGTTAGCGAGAGTTTTGGTACAAATGATGGTGAGGTGACAACACCTTTATTCAAAGTGTCGAATGCTTCGTGTTTCCGATTTTATCACAATCTTCGTGGATCTATTGTGAATGGACTTCATGTAAGAGTGGACACAGAAATTGCAGACGGTAGAAAATCATTTATAGTATGGACGTCTGAAAAAGGAGACATCGCTGACCATTGGTCGCTGGAATACTTTGACTTAGCTCCTGGGGAATACAGAGTTGCATTTATCACTACAGATAAAATGAAAGTGGCTATTGACAACATAGCAGTACATTCTGGAGTTTGTAGTGAATCAGGTAGTAAAATGTACCATTATTATTTGTCTATCGGTGTTTTAAATATTTTTCGAAACTACAGTGTCTCTTGCTTTCTGATACATACAGCGCATGTAGTTGTAATTGACAATTACAATAAGAACCATTAGTTTTTCTCGTCTTCCAATATATTCAAATAATTCAAAAAGAACTTTTTTTAGAGTAAACTCTGTATATGTAAAAGTTGCATTGATCAAATTATTTAATAAATATGTTCTATTTTTATTCAAGTTTGCACAAATGAAGAATATTACTGCAATAATACAGATCCTTCAAAGTCGACATGTATACCACAAGATTTGAAATGCAATATACAGATGGATTGCTCACTGGACCCGCGTTCTGTTAGGGAGATGGACAGGTCTTGTTTTAATTTCAGTGGTACGTTAATAATATAAAGTGTTGATATAAGAGAAGAGGTACTGCAAATTTCAAAAGGGAAGCAATATATACTTACAAAAATTGAAGAGGTTACTTGCGTGGTTTAAAGTTCTAAATCAAAGTAGGAATACCGTAATAAAAGTAAAACATTAAGTGTGTAGTGTGACACAAATTGCTGCATGTAATTTCAAAAAATTATATTTATTCATACTTTGTCTATGCTATTTATTCGTCCAAAAGGAATTTTATTGTTGAGTTTTCAATGTAGCCAAATCTTTCATTGTCACTCTCCAATTGGATTATCGTGTCTCTTACCTTTTCCTTTGCTGTCCTGTTACTGTCCTTGTGTAATGTGTGTAACAGGTTGTCTTGTTGCATGTTGAACTGTTTTGTCCCTCTTATTTCCTTGTGGTTATGTACCCCACACGCATGTTCGTCAAGGTGGTGTGATTTGTACGTACTTCATTTACATTAATCATTTTAGCAAATTGACTCTATGAGTTTTTTGCCCATGTCCATGTCCTTTAGAAAATCGTTTTGGTTTATCGTATTTACTCCTCGATGAGTTTTTTTGGTATTTTAAAAGAATAAAAAACCCAAAGGGAAATGAAAATTAAGATGAAAATATCATATTGCAATTAGCTGGTTATATAAAGCCAGCATTTATTCAAAATGAGACGTAAATTGGAAGGAGAAGTTCGATACTACAAATACAAAAATGCAATCTGAAACATGCTTCCAATATCCAAAATAGGATAAAACTTCATTGTTCAAGATATGATGCAACAAGGAATTTCAAGAACTCTTTTGGTCATTATATTAAAAAGGGTCATTGTGGGGTTTTTTGACACTGACTAACAAAATCCAGGGAACGATCAACACATATATTTTTCTCTCATGTAGATAAAATGAAGTGGTGACCCGTTTCAGTTTGGATTTGTTTCAAAACAATTACTGACGGTTAATGGACATTTTTAATTAAAGTTAATACGTAAACAGATTAGACTTATATTACTTAACTGCTTCTTTTATAAATGTGTGCATGTAGCTTTGTTTGTAAATTGTTTCTTTCATTGGATGAATTTTCTTTAATTTCAGAGAACATTTTGCCCTACTACAACTGTAATTTCAGCAATGCGTTTCTGTGTAACCTGGAGCAGACGACGTTGGACTCTGGAGAGTTGATCATTGCCAACAAAACTCATCTTGACCGGAAATTGTTTGGGCGTTCATTCAGTGACCACACCTTGGGTACACCTAATGGTAAAATTGTTTATAGAAATCAAATATACGTGTAACAAATCGTTCTGATTTACCCCAAAAAGATAACGGTTTTGCTTAAATAACAGAGCATATTTTATAACATAATGTATTTATAGATATGCACTTTCACTGTAAGAGAACAGTTTGAAAATAAATAAATAAAATTATCTTTATGTCATATGTTGAAGATAATCTACATATTTCTCCAATTCATTGCAGGTTATATGGCATATGTGATGACAACAATTTTCCTTGAGAAAGATTTTGTATCGTTTCGACAACATCTTTATATCGGCAGACTAGAGTATTGTTTGAGTTTTTACTATAGAGCAGAAACAGAAGCAACATTTAAGGTAAATCTAATAATTTGCTTGCACATTTTTGTATTTACATTTCAACACATTAAATCTGTTATCAACTTAACATGAACAAAGGTCGTTTTGAATTAAAATAAGTGAGGTGTTTAATATATAGAGGTTCTTACTCGAGATTTGATTAGTTATGGTAAATAACACACGAGATGATTATTCTTTTTTTCATGTTTGCGAGGCTTGCCGGGAACAAATTGAAAATAGAATAATTATCGAGTGTGTTATTTACCATAACTAATCAAATCGAGTGCTAGAACTGCTTTCTCACTAAAAAAAAACAACGCCTTTAAAAACTAACACACCATGGAACAATGGTAGTGTAGTGGTATTGCTCGTAGTGATATCACAGTTGAGCAGGTCACATGCGTGAAGCGTCTCCTTTACTTCCATCCAACAAGAGATATAGCACTGTAACTGCACACGTGCTTTTTATTTCAACTACAACTTATTTATAAACTATTTGAAAAAATAGAATAAGAATTACCGAAAAGGTAATATTTTGTTAATGGATTGATGCCAAACTTTGAACTGGAATCCTGAAGCGAGCGAAACAACGCAGTTCTGGTGAAACGGAAATAAAGAAAATAACGGCGTCAGAGGTCGTGACCCTCGTATAACGTTGCGGTCCAATCAAATGACGTATAAGCAGTGTAATAACAACTTGACCGGTTTGATAACACAAAGTGACAACACACTGCACAACGGTGTGGTAACACGCAAATTATGTTAGTAACATGTATATTATATCAGAATTGTATATATGAAAACAAACAGAAACAGGTGAGTGGACATAATAGATTGCTAGACATACAAGCTGATACCTTTATAAGAACAAACTTGTTAAAACAGGCGAGTTATGGGGATCGTTATAACGTTAGAATTTAAAATAAAATCGAGTGACCAGAGTTTATTATACAGCTTGATATACAAACATGTAAATAAAACATACAACTTATAAACTAGATGTTATTGGGTATATGCTAGACAAACTTTTCAGTGTGTAGAAATATCTCAGATAAAACAGTGTTTAGTCGAGTAAGAAACAAATTAATTAAATTTCATAAAATTTGTAACGCTAATATAACTTGATGACAGTGTGTCAATACATTGAGGTAATACGGAATACGTTCAGAACGTTGCCATTATAAAATATATAGTTGTCTCTTGGCAGGATTGCTTATCAACCTAGTAATAGAGTGCAGAGACTATTGTTAGGAATAATCTATCGTAAAATTGACACTTATGTACATATCATTTTAGGTTGAAGCAGAAAATTCAAATGAAAATATACTACTATGGAGTTTTTCTAATGTAAACTCATTTGGTTGGGCGAGAGGTCTCGTGCATCTCCCATTGGCAAGTGAATCTCTTGTATTAGTGTATACTATAGTTCAGGATAAACCTAGACAAGGGGGAGGTATTAGTATACCTTACGTTGCCATAGACGACATAACGATATCAGCAGAAAAGTGTCCAACATTTGGTAAGTCAAAACATGTCATTTTGATACTGTAAGTTGCTTTAATTTAGAGGGTTATACTTTCGCGTTTTAAAGAATGGAGTATATTCATTGGATTTTGAATTCGCTGTTTGTCTTTTGTACAATTCTACTCTTATAATCGATTCACTGCATGGTATTTTGAATTCGCGTTTTGTTCAGAAAAAGCAAATATAGCTTATAATAAACACCTACGAAAATAGAGCTCTTTACAGTACGCTTTCTTGGAATTTTGTAAAATATGAAGAAGTCGTCCTGATTTATATCCTCTGTAAGGTTTGATACATGATATAAACATTGGCATGTGTATTTATTGTGTTGCATTTTATCGAACGAGTTGCATGACATCAGACCATTCAATAAACGTCATTCTCGTCTTTTTATGTATCACGGATAAACATTTACCAACGACTTCTTTTCATTTTATGATGTACTCCACTTTCATATAAAGATTTTTATCATCTTAATCAAATGAATTAAATTTTAATCTCAAATGTATAGCATATTGTTTAGTGATCAGTTGTGAAATACGTTTTATTGCCCATATATATCAATAGAAATCGCACAAATCTATCAGTATTTTATCACCAATATTTGAATAAATTTAGAAAAAAACAACCTTTTTTCAGAATGCCCAGCTACTTACTTGAAATGTGAAACACAACAGTTTTGTTATCCTCCTGAAGCAAGATGTGACCGGGTTTCAAACTGCCTTGATGACAGTGACGAAGCAGGATGTAGTAAGTACATAGACACGAAAGATTAAGCATCGTAGTTTGTCATCTCATTGATTTACAATTCTGTATTTCACATTTGAAAAAATTAAAATTCCTGCTTTTCTGTCTATTATAAATAGGAAAAATATATTTTGGTTGACAATAAGGTGGCTACACTATTTGGTGATGGTTGGCTCGGTGAAACTGCTGATATATTTATAAATCCTAGCAAATTTTATTATTAACTCGACACTGCAAAGTCGTCCAAAATTCGCACTTTCAGTGATGGACACCATTTAAGCATTGAACTGTTTTTAGTTGGCATTCACAGGAGAAATGAATGCCAACTGAAAGCTGCTCATTACTTATATTTACCATTTGTTATCCCAATGTAACAAACTAAACGGTAAAATATATGAGAAACTAAACGATAAGCAACGAGAAACTAAACGATAAGCAATGAGTGATGGCATTCATAGGCGATATGAATGCCAACTGAATTGGTTGGGGATATATAGTGGCATTGCCATGCAATGGTAAATATCTTGATTTGACAAGCATCATGTTGTGTGTGTGAGACGTAAATTTCAAGAAGAAAAACAGGAAGTGACGTTCTTACTTTGTGGAATTTTTAATCTGTTCTTTGTTTCAGATTGTACAGATACGGAGTTCAAGTGTATCTATAATGGTAAATGTTTACCTCTTTCACTGAAATGTGATGGCAAGTTTGATTGTGGAGACGGGACTGATGAACTTGATGTTTGTAGTAAGTATTTACAGAATTCTTTCTCTAAAATTAAATTCATTACTCTTGGAGTTCCATTGGCGAGTTTAGTGCTTGATATATGTATGGACCGGATTTTCACTCAGTGATGTGTCTGTGCATTTTCATAATCAGTTGTCTATGGCACGGCTCTGTTCACACTTGTGTTATTTAAATGCACTGTAAAGTTGCCACAATATAAGAATAAAAATAGTATTACGCAAATAACATTAGTTTAGCTGTAAAGGATACAATATGGGTAACGCCGATGACATTTGCAAACTACATACATTTTGAACATTCCTTTAACGTACACTTAATGTTTATTTGTTGAGAGCACTTTTGTCCTTTGCACTGAAGTTTCAAGAACATTTTTTAGGATGCATCTCCTTTTTCAATTCAACACAAATGTTTTACCATCGACTTTTAATGTTTTATTACAAAGCGAAATACACGTGAATGCTGTTTAATAGTTATTGTTGGCAATTATGCTAATAACTCACCGATAACTCACCGATGTTGACGTCATTACCGTTAGTCAGAGACTACTATTGACGTGTCTTCTAAATCTTCTACTGATATTGGTATTGCGAGACTTTAAAACAAATTTTTGTGTTTCGTAAACAATACTTATCAATACAAATGGCAATTAATGTATAAATAAATTTGTTATTTCAAAATCATGCCGATGGGAAATACTAACTTTATTAATATTACGGCGTTAGAATATTCTTCACATTATTTTGCAATATTGTATCACTGTTTTTTTTCAGGTTCTTTACGAAAAGTCGATTGTAATTTTGACAATCCCTTCCAGTGTGGCTATATTGTTAACGACTTTAGAGGCTATCATTGGAAACGCCATTCAGGAAAAACACCCTCCAGTTACACAGGTCCATCAGTTGATCATACTCACGGGGATTCAACTACAGGTAGAACTTTTACTTTTGATGCAATCAGGAATTGGTAATAGTAAACAACGAGAATATAACTGTTAGTAGTTTGAGGATCCTACATCCACAGGCCTTGTACTTTATACGTTGTGAGCTTTCTTATGTGTAAGTCAATTTAGATTGAAATGCAACTAGACAAACTTAGGTCAATCAAACGAAACAATCTAATTTAATCATATAAACTGAATACAAAAATACAGACTTGCAAACTGTAATAGACATCCAATTACATAACAAATGTAAACGTGAAAAAAAATCGCTTTTTGAATGGACCTCTTCAAAGATTCAAGTACTAGCCATGAATTAACCGATATCAAAGGACACTCAAAAGAAAATGCACTTGAAATAGACAATACCTTGAAAAAATATGATACGGAGCCAAAAAGGGGAGTGAAGACGTAAAGGGCGTAAACAAAGATATAGTTAAAGATGTATTAAAATACTTTATGCGAAACCATTCCGCGTGTGTTGCATCGAGTCTTAACATGAACACTGGTATCTTGACAAAAACAATCAATAAAAGAGAAGTTATCCTGGAAAAGCAGAACATTATAAGTAGAAAGTATTAATTACAAAATCAGAGCAGACCACTATAAGAACCAAAAGATAATTTATAAGGGGAGAACAACAGAGCACTTTGTGTATAACAGATAAGTAATCTTAGGTAAAGAGCAGAGCATATTAAATAACTTCAAAATTAATAATTGACATGTGCCGCTTATAACTAAATAAAATGGTGTTAATCAAAAATGGTCAGTGAGTCGAAGTCCAACTCCAGCACATCAATCATCAATGGAAGAGCAGACAACTGAGAGCGTGAATAACATCTAAGATAGTCCTATAAGTATATGAAAAATGGATAACATACTATATATTGACCTTACTGAAAAATAAATGAACTCATTTTCCAAAAAAGAACTCACACTTCAGAGACCTCGGTCATAAAACAATAAAATTTGGTGTTGATCTGCCTTAAGTAATGATAAACAGGGGTTAATATGAAACATCTGTTAACACCATGCCTATTTTATGCAGTAACAAATTAGAGCAATGACTGTAGGACGAAATCTTACGAGCAACTTTGCAAAAAGTAACGTGTACATTCAATTGCAACATTTACAATTCAACCAATTTGAAACATTTTTTTAAATGTCATATATCAAAAAGCACATGTACACACCTCCTTACATTAAATCCTTTTCTGGTGATTGGTAATTAATAACGTGTTTCGTTTCACCTTCCTATTACATTTGTAAGTAGTCAACCTTTGTTGTTTTCACAGGCAGTTACATGTATGTAGAAGGAAATGACGGCAAGAAAGGGGATTTCAACAACTTGATATCCGTGCCATTCAAGTCTTCGACAGTGCAATCATTGACGTTCTATTATCACATGTATGATAATGCAGTTTATGTTGACATTGGCAGTCTAGAAGTTCTAGTTATAGATCTCACGCCTGGCAACTCTTCGCTGCAGTCTCTGTGGTATCACAATGAAACCACTGGGGATGTGTGGACTAAAGCGTGTGTGGATCTCCCTCCCAGTAAGGATTTACAATTGATGTTCAGGGCTACCAAAACAACAAACCCAGCACAGTTTATATTTGATGCGGATGTCTCCCTTGATGACGTTGCTCTACATAATGTATCTTGTGAAGGTAAAACTTAGAATAAAAGTCACTTGCAAACCAAGAACTTTCTCAAGCATTTTTGTTTGACTCATAGTTCAATTTATCATGATTATTTCGTAAGTGAAGTAAAGTATCATGGATTGATGTTTGAACATGGTTCCTGGATTTGAATGATTGTATTTTAAATAGGAGAGAAATTCTAAAATTATTCCCAAAAAGGAGCACAAATTAATTTTTAAACTATATTTCAATGATTATATGAAGAAACAATATGTTTTGATGAAGTGTATTTATTAAATGTTTAAATGTATATCCATGCTTATGACGTCTCGGCTCATATGGAAATTGGAAAGGTTGAGGCCTCATACACCGGTCTAACCACACACACTGGTTTCCTGCTGAGTGACCGTCCTTAGTCGGTCCGCATAGATAACTAGGCGTGGGGACTGTTGTGACGTCAATTTATTTCGTTTTATTCTGGTGCTGAATATTAGTAGTTTGATGCGGCTATTGTTGGTTTGTCAATGTATCTCGTTCTGTTGATTCCACTCATCCTGTTTTTAAGAGGAAAAAAACATGAAAAGCAATGTAATTTTTATCTTTTTCGTATTTAACAGGTGATGGTAGTGGCTTTAGTACAACTAGTAAGACGCCAGGTCCATTGACTACAACCGAGGCACCTGTAGCATGTGCACCTGGACAGTTCCAGTGTAGAAATGGTTTCTGTATACCTGTCACCGATCGTTGTGATTCAATAAGAGATTGTTTAGACGGCAGCGATGAAGTCGACTGTTAATGCATTCTTTAACAAGTTGGATTATGGTTTATTGCAAAAATAAATGACATGAAATGAGATCACAGAAGTCTTTAAAAAGCATACTGACAGACCAACCCAAAGGATTATACACTTTAGTGAAAAGCATAGTTTCCACGTTTTTTCGCTAAACCTAAGCTTCGGTGTTTAATATTTGTAGCAGATTATCGAAGTGGAGGGGATGGAATTTGCTTCAATTTTTGAAAATGTGGAACGAGGATTCGTTATATAATAACAATTGGATCAAATATGTTGCCAAATCAGGAAAATGAGGAGATAGTCGCGGAAAAATTAAACCGTGCTTACAAGTATAGACATTAAAAAAAGCACTGGAACGTGCTTACAAATACAAACATTGAAACGTGTTTACAAATGTACCAGTGCAAGCATTGAACCGTTGCCACTTTTATATTTTTATATTTAGAGATTTAAAAGTTTGACTTAAGCCAATGCCATTAAATATTAATATTTTTTTATTTTTAT
The DNA here is from genome assembly GCA_032359645.1 of Pododesmus macrochisma. Lineage (NCBI taxonomy): Eukaryota > Metazoa > Mollusca > Bivalvia > Pectinida > Anomiidae > Pododesmus > Pododesmus macrochisma. Next base: position 6,174 of record JAUMGZ010055475.1, on the reverse strand, counting down.
ATCTTTTTATTAAATAAGAGATATATTTAATCTTAAGTATTTTTTGTAAACGGAACCATGATTGCGCCACACATGTTTATTGTACGAGTTTTTGTCTGGTTATTGTATATAGAGTAACTACAGTAGAAACTGTCTAAAACAAATGAGGAAATATTATCAAATCACGCAATATAAAGGTAGAACCTAACATTGTGGGAGATAACTCTAAATGACGTCATTAGGTTATCTCCCTTGGACCATAGTCTTACGTGCCCTGTTGGACGATATGCAAAATATTAACGAGTTTTCCATTTGATGACAACATTTTGATAAACTACTATGAAAGGTTAAGAGTATTTGAGAGGTAGCTTGAAAGAGTGGGCGCACGAGAGTGAGGCTTGTTTTGCCTTTGTTTAGGAAAGACGTTAGATAGAATATTTTTTTTTATCAAATTAGAAAGACAAATAGACAGACACAGGCCGTTGGAGATAACTGTTTTGCGGATTACGTGTTGGTTGATTTATTGCCAATCTAATAAACCCATTGTATATAATATTTCTATTATAATTTTCCATTTATAATTTATTTGATATACAGGAGCTTCATTACTTATAAGGAAGATAATGGTCTAAACCAGTGTTCATGATTGGTTTTTTTAGAAAGATATAAACCGTTTTTCAATGTAAACATTTTTTCACTGTGTTTTGTTCTCTATGTATTACCAAGAGCCATCCATGATGCACTATGGACACTAAATAATCTTCTCTGTGTTTTAATACTTTCATCATGGTTTGCCTTTTTAGCTACAGAAGAAAATTATCTGTGTAATATAGAATTGCAATTAAAACTTAAATGTTTTACCAGTTGACTTTTTTGACAATTAATTTGAAAGTTCCATTTGTTAAGTTTATTTATGAGACAATGTGTTCTGTTTATGCACAGGATATCAATGAACTTTGGGTTCATATATCCGTAATTCTAATTTTATTATTCGTTACTTTGTGCAGTGCAGTAATATTGACACGTTATATTCAAACCACGCCTTGTACGTCAATCAAGTTAAACCAAAGTCAATAGTGAATTAAGTTGCAATATGGAAATTAAACCACGTAATCCGTGGAATGTTTAGATGTATCCAGATATGAAATGCTTTAAACCAATAAAAATGCCGCTTACAAATAATTAAATTATTGACAAATAGTTGTTATGTATTATATCATGTTTGTGACGTGAAACAAATAATCATTAAATGAAGTTATATATGCTATGTACGTTGATTGGAATGATAAGTGAACTTAATTTGTTGTTAAATTTTTTTTATTTATTATGTTACAAAAAGGGTCAGTTTATTTGTATAGTAATATTTACCCTTTGTCTTGCATCTTATTCGCCTCTTTTATTTTTTTACGATTATTGTTGTACATATCTTGTATCTATTATAATGAATATGTTAATATTTAAAGATGGTATAAGAAGGCAAATTACAAACTCTAATTAACACTGTACTGCAATAACAACTAGATGTACATTTGTGTTATATTCACCATCCTAAGATATTATTTTAATGTGATGTTTTTACTAAAATTATTGTCAAAAAATGACATTTTATAAATTTTAAACTGTATATGGATAGAATATATGCAGAATGAAATTTAAGAAAATGGATTAAAACATTCTGTACCAAAAGGCACCTTATCTCTTTTTAGTGATATCAATAAGCGTCGTGTACATTTTAAGTCTTTATTTATTTCTCTAGATGTTCATGTGATATTGTGTTATTTTCACTGTTTACATTAATTTCATATCATGATTCAGAATTGTTAAAATGTTTGTGCAAAGGTATTTGTGTAGTGGAGTTCTAGGAATTATATTATACTATTCCCGGACATATCTATCAAGAACCTGTGCAGTTGACGGAAATAAGAGTCAGGGAAGACTTTCTACAGGTTCACAAATCAAGTAGCAGTAAGGTTGTGTGTTTGAAAGCGGTGTTTTATAAATTAATATCTTTTTTATGTCGTAAATGCAATTGAAAATTGCTCAAATATGAAATATTGAGTTTTTTATTTTGTGAACACATAATATAACTATTTTGTCATTTTAACCCTATTATACAAGAGCTTATATTTTTAATTTTGTTGTTAAATTGTTGTTTTAATGTAAATGTGATATGATTTTAATTTCCAATGATGGTGCTCTACTGATCACATCTCTCAAACATTTTGGTGACAATGTGATACACTAAGTACACTATAGTAGTATTGAGATGCATACAAATGTTTTATGTCAATGTGTTATTCTATTTACACCTAGTTGTGAGATTTACTGACATGTTCAAAATATATGACCTATTTCAATATAAACATGTATGTATTTTTTCAAGAAATTTAACCATTAAGCAGTCCATCAGTGATGAATAAAGGAACAACATTTAGAATACGTCTATATAGAAACCAAAGATATATTAATATATAAATCTACGCATATATTGATATATTGATGTAGCTAGGTATTCGTTGCATACGAGTACAGAGAAATGATATTTGTTACATTAGAATACAAAGAAATACTGATATATTTAGGATTTTGTCAAGTTAGAGAAGAAAGAAATAATGATGTATCTTTGTAATCATCACATAAAAATACAAAGAATTATCGATGCTTCTATGCATTCGTTACTTATCAATACAAAGAAATGTTGATGAATCTATATATTCGTTACTTGAGAGTATAAAACAGAAATATAAAAGTGCATAAGAACACTATAACTGCACCATAAATGAAATATAATTATCATTGATATTCTCATTGAAGACGTTGATGAATAAAAATTGAAAAGAAAGTACGAAGTATCAAGATGACTTGCATAGATGGTCATCTAATACACGGGATGCTATGTTACATCCATGACATTATTGTTTTATCATATTGTTGAACTTGCTTCACGCAATAAAGATTGTTGAGCTTATTTCCCCGTTTCTCTCATGCATGGTTTTCTTGTTTGTATAACTGACAACAACTTTGATGTACTTTTGATAATCCAAAACGTCCATTAATGACAGTTGCTTCGGAGCTACACCTGAATTCGGGACGAGGGTGTCTCGTACGGATTATTGACTCTATTATATTTATTGGTAGCATGTTTCATTTTCCAACTATGCATTTTGTATAATTACTTGACGTGTATGACCTTTCTATAACCTCTATTACATGTAACCAGGCGATGGTATAGGTCAATATAGGTCCATGATTGTTATCAAATTAAACGGGGACGCACACACAATAACTCCAAATACAAATTTTACACTAAAAAGGAAACGACACGGACCTCTATTAATAACTTGAATTGAAACTAGGTTTTTTTTGAAGTACTGAGCATTGTCTGCTACATAAGTATCATAAGCCTGGTACCCGCCATACACACACCCACTTTTTGGATAACAGATACGGATGTAGTGTGTTGGGCCAACTTACGCTCTTCAATTTGAACACAATTGCCAACCCGAACGCGGTATTTCCTCCAGATATTGCGTTACAAATGCTTCCAAAATAAGTCCTCGATCGAATGATGGAAGTACAATTAAAAAGCGGGTATTTCAATTGCCATACGGTGAATTTACAGGCCGATCATTCATATAGTAGTGTTTAACGCTTCTGGTCACGTGGTAGAAAATGATGGCAAACTCGGTGACAGGACAAGAGAGAGAGAGAGAGAGAGAGAGAGAGGGGGGGAAACAAAGAATTAGCGAAAATGTAAAACTACGGTCGAATGTTACGTGTTACTCTTTTTTGTTTTTTCTTTAAACTTTATGCTGTGGTGAAATAGGGTCAGACCTCCTCTAGTTATGAAAAGTTTTAAAAACTGTGAAACAGATAAGTAGTGTTCATTGTTTATTACCCGTTTCATTTGTGCAACCCAAATACACCAAATGATGATTTTTCAGTAACTTTTATAATGTTTAAATAACGTCTAAGCTTTTCCAAACATGAAAACACAGAACGTGTTTATTGAAAGTAAATTAACAGATGGTCCACTAGTTTTGGTAAATAAGTCAAAGATAATCTATTTTCTACCCCAGGGTTACGCCTTGAACAAACTTATTTTTCCTTGCCCTAAAAGTACTACATACCGAAGAATTAAGCTCCGGGTCTTCTAGTTTATGAGAAGATTTTTGAAATTTTATCAAATTTTCCCCACCCCCAAAGTGGTGTCTCTGGGGGGCAGAGCCCCATCATAAGCACACATCTGAATCCCCTTCCCCAGGGTTTAGATGGAATTGGTCCAGTAGTTTTGGACAAAAAGTCTAAAATGTGAATAGTTAACATATTTGCTAAAGTGTTGAACTTTCACCCTTAAAGTGTGAAATCCATTTTTGACCCCAGGGTCACGACTTGAAAAAACTTTGTTCTCCATGCCCTAAAGTTGCTTCATGCCAAAGCATTAAGCTCATAAGTTTAAAAGAACATTTTTGAACTTGTGTCCAATTTCTCCCTTAGTGATGCCCCCGTGGGGGCCGAGCCCTCCACCTGAATCCCCTTCCCCTTGGGGTACTTCTAAGTTTGGATTGAGTTGGTCCAGTGGTTTAGGAGAAGAAGTCAATAAAGTTTATGACGGACGGACGACGGACGGGATTTGTATGAGAAAAGTACACCTTGGACCTTTGGTTCAGATGGACTAAAAACCAAAATCGTCGAGTAACGAAGTGCAAAGATAGCGTAGCTGCGTTAGGGTGTGACAAAAGCTACAGAAAACCAGAATGCAAACTAAAACAGGCACCCAATGAATGTGATGATAACTATAAGAGGTAAACAAATACTTTGAATGAGAGAACCGCGTTACAGATTCCAGGTCTAGCTATCAACTGCCATCAATGGACGCTCGAGAAAGAATTATTGATTTGAAAATAGACAAGACTTCGATAAAACAAAGCTGCAAAGCCTAAAGTGAAGGGACTATCACTTTACAAGACGATTTTTCTCACCTTTCAAAAAAAAATAATTTAAAGTTGTATATATGCGCGAGAGGGTCATCATTGCAGTAACGTTTTGGATACATACTTGTTTGTATTATATATGTATCAATTAGCTCATATCGACGACATTGCACTTCTGTGCTACCTCTACATATAATCAGGACTACCTGTTCATGATCAGACAGGATGAAGTTTGACTACTGTTCTGTAATCACTTCCAGGTCATTATAATGTTCTAGAAATTTTATTTTATATGCACCTTTAAAACTTCAACTACAACATGTTCATTTTAGTATTTCCTTTTCAAATTCTTTTTCTTCATTTGAAGTTCAGTACAAATGAAGTCTGAAACATGCCTCCAATAAATATAATATCATAAGAGGAAAGAACCAATACTCTGTACGAGACACTCTCGTCCCGAATTCCTGGTCTAGCTCTGAAGTGGCCATCATTCATGGACGCTTAAGAGAGAATTTAGAAAAGACAAGACCTCAATAAATATAAGCTATAAATCCAAAGAAGAGGGGCAGTATAAGGTGAAAAATCCCTATGGTAATGTGAGCCATATGCAGAATGCATATTTCGCTGGTATGTAAATTGTACAGACATACATATACAGAGAGGTTTCACATTAAGTATCATGAAGTAAAATATCTTGTAACATCATCAAATATTGAGCACCTAATTCCTGACAGTTATGTTGGGCTCTGATAATATAATCTCCCTCTCGGAGATGTTACATAACTCTTGTACGCTTAGCATGCAATGGTATTTCTCTATTTACAATTCTGTTAATGAAACTGTATGTCATGTTATAAGTTAAAGCGTTGAAATATCGTTACTTGGTGCCAACGATCTAAAACATCCAAACTTTAAAACTAACACGGGCAGCCCGTCTAATAAAATGTCTCCACAAGACGAAAACTAATTTCTCTTGAATCCAATATTCCATGTATTTCTACGTATAAACTATTATAAAGAACCACCAAGAGATAAAGAATTAACGAAAAACGCCACCTGAATATGTCGGGAAGCAAAGGGGTTGGGTTGAAATAGGAAAGTCTGAAGGATGGAACAATTCCATCGCTAACATTATATAATTATTCAAAAACAATAGAAACTAGATGAAACTCGAAGGGGGCCCCTCGTAGATACCCCCGCTTTAATGTTCACCACCTTAAACGCATCTACCCTGTGCATATAGCATGTAGGTCAAAAGGTC
>JAUMGZ010055474.1:0-52376 GCA_032359645.1 Pododesmus macrochisma | reverse complement strand
ATCAGCAAAGGTGACGCTATAACATATAATATAATTTAATATTATCAAAAGACAGACAGACTGACTTACTTACTTACTTACAATAAAAAGAGCCGAAATGTCAAATAGACAAGTACACAAATTTCGAATACAATTAGATAATATAACAATATCCTCTACGGTCTATGACGAATTCTTGACTGGAATGAATACTTCCTTGTTTCTTTAAAGTTGCAGCTAGGGTTTTCGCATTCATATCTGCTTCCTCTGATAACTTTGGTAGGTCACACCTTTTATATACTATAATTTCATATTGAGAAATGCATTTCAAACTTCTAACAAATGATTTCTCGACCCAAACAAACCTCTTTTTTGTTTTAAAAAAAAATTGTATGCAAAATTAAAAATGCATTTACCCTTTTGTAAATCGTAGATTCTATGGTATGCCGCAGCCTGCGCTGCCTGGGCTGCCTGGGCCTGTGCATGAGCCTGGGATCCTGAGCCAACGCCAACATTCTGCGCAAACAGTGATAGGGAATCTGTAGCAGGTAGGTATGGCAAGTAGGGGGAGTAAATCGTGTTGTTGTTGACGATGTATCTAGTTCCACAACCACCTGTGATGAGAAAATATTCATTCTTGTGAGTTGATTAACAATTCATATATTAAGTTTATCGTTGTAATATAGATAACATTACACTTCAAAGTCTTTTCTGCATACACAAAAAGAACCCTAAAGCTAAATAAACATATATCATAAAGCAAAAGACTATATATTTACATATAGATATGTGTACAAACACGAGTTTGCAATTTAAAAGTTTAATTGCTATTGTAGTAATGTAAGGAACCTACAAACAAACCGGACAAAGCAGAAACATTTTTTATTTTTGTTGTTGTTGTTGTTGTTGTGGTCTTGATGTGGTCTTGATGTGGTCTTGTTGTTGTTGTTGTTGTTGTTGTTGTTGTTGTTTACAGATATAATGGTTATTTTGGGCTAGTTTCAGTTCGCAGTTTTCCATTATTACTGTACGGTATTATACTTTATGAAATTGTTTCACCTTCACCTTGGTAGTCCCACGAATGACTTTGTATCGCTGTTTACATGCAATTTGATATTCTGATCTACATTGGACAGGTGGCCACGTTATGAGTGTAGCTAGTGTATTTGTTTTCTATCCCAATTCTAGATTATATTCTTAATCAAGAAGATGCTTAAATCGTACAACGATTGTAGCCAGTAATGACAGTCTTCTTACAGTCTGCTGATATAATTGTTATATTAAAAAACAATTTGGTCAGACAACAACGGTAATGATTTAAAACAAAATTCAACATGTAAATGTCTATTCCATGAATTTATTAAAAGGAGAGAGGATATCCTGTTTAATAAAGTACAAACCTCTCTTGTAATACCGTATTTATTCTGTTTTCATTTCCGCCCTTTCTTTAAACATTGGTGTTATTGGCTCGTATTTGTTAGTCACACAATATTTGTCACTTTGAAAGTTATTTTGATCGTAATAAAATGTATTCACTTATGTTTCTTAAAAAAACAAGTTTTAAAGGACAGTGTGGTTTATTTTGTATATTGATTAATTATTTACATTTCTTCTGGCACCTTGTTTACAACTAGCAAATAAACGGGTTGCGCAGATATGTTTCCTGTGCTTTTAATCCTTTATACAGCGTAACAATCATTTTTATAAAAACAAGATTTATAAAAAAGGTTGTTTACTTTAATATGCAGGTGCTTAATCATCATAAAATTAAAGGTTTACTGCAGAGCACTTTTACAACTGAATTTCCTTCCAACTTTTGTTATAGCTATATAGCAATGCTATTTTAATTTCAAACTTTTCTTAGAACAGTCTTTTAATGTGACGCTACAATTAATATTTTAGGTTTTTTTTAATTTAGATGCATTTGATTTTTTACAACTTTTATCATCTCAAGAAAATTCAGAGATATTAAAGATTGCTTCAGTTTGCAATTTTGTATTCACATTAAAAGCTTGTAAAGAAAAACATATAAATATATATTAAGAGCAGTATAATGCAAAATTGAAAGTATTAATTTATTGAAAGAATTAAGTATCAATAATTAAATGACACGTTGTAAAAATGTTCGGGGACACTCAGTCGTTCATAAAAAGTTTGGATGTGCTGTTAAACAGGTTCCACGTCTGCATACGTCACATGATCCTATGTTACAGTACAAGTGACACGTATCAAGTTTTTTAAAAGAAGTTCGTAATATTTTCTTTTTTATTCAATACATGTATATTTGGTTCTTTTTTCTGTGGGTGTCCCACTTTTTCCTTTTGTTGCATGTTCCATATCCATGGACTTACAGCTTTAGTATGTCGTCTTGGTTTTTCGTATTTATTACGTTTATAATTTTAAATATACTTTTACTCTTATTATTAAACGTTATTTTGTTTTTATGTAAAACAGATGTAGATGTTGATATAAGAAACGTGCTACCATTCATAAAATGCACTTAATATAATGCAGCTATACTTAATCAAAATTTCCATTTACCATAAATTATACATGGTAATTTGAATAAATAGTTCCTGGTCTTTTTTTTAAATCGATCTTTGATACACATCACACACACACATGTTGCACATATAAAAGGTTATTTATGCGTCTCTATCTGGAGTAGGTTTTCGAATTTTGCATCGTTGTTGTCAAACTTTTCCAAAACTTATTTTGGACGTTAACAGTATTTTATCGTAAAAAGTTTGCCGAAGGATCTCTGACTAATGTTTGGGTGGTCATATTGTAAAATATGTAGAAAAATTCGCCATGTGTGTTTAATTCCAGTACTCGCTACAAGCTAAAATAGTCGTACCACTTGATGTGATGGATAATGAAAAAGATTGAAAATCGCAAAACTCACAACGTGCCAAGAGAAAAGTTGAGAACACCTTGAAATGATTAAGCATAGCAAAATATATAAATACCAAGCAACACAATGCAGTGACTTGGGTTGACATGACGTTTTGACATCTGGGACGTTGTTCTATCAAACAGAGAATGTGTCTTTTCCTCTTATTGACATTACATTTATGTTGGCCCATTTCCCTTTACAAACTGAAGTTTTAAAAGAATATCAAACTAGGTCGAGCTTGTAAGGCACATGATTAAACGTTCACGATATTTTCAAGACAAGTTCTACTTACTGTCTCCGTGAGTGTTCCAGTATTGTTGAAGTTCTGGTATGAGTGATTTTAAGTGATCCCCCATCGCACTCCCTCCTCCACTTCCTCCCAAAAAACTGTTCATCGTGGAGTAGCCGACACCTGATAATTAACAAGTTTACAAATTGATCATACTTTCCAACGTGCATCTTCACGTACATGGCACGTCCGTACAATGCGACATGCTGAATATCATTATTTTACTAGAAATTGGACCCTATGTGCAGGATGCTGGCATGTAAAGCTCTGTGGCGACCAACGTTCTCGTGCCAGTGACGTAACATGTTCATCATGGCTGCATGACTGACAATTTACGACAGGGGTAATGAAATTTAAAACAAATAACTGCAAAGACGATTAGCCAATTAGTGCGCGGCTTACGTTCACTCAACTCCAAGTTTCATAGATACGGCAGAACAAATTATACACATGCACTGATATCGTATCACGGGAATGGCAGACTGTAAGAAACGTGATCTCACCTATCTAAAACCTTCGTTTGATTTTAGTTTTTATACAATACACATGTGAATGCCAGTTTGTTTGTTTTCACACACACATACAGTGAAATTCAAAGTTGTAAATGAAAAGAACGTTTTTTTATATTTATATTGAGAAACTTTGATACATGGATCAGAGGGACATTCAAAGTTGTTTAAAACATGAGAAATAGATCGATTAGATATTAAAGTAGATAAATAAACTTGTAGTATAGATTGAATGTAAATATATTTGGTAAAAAAGACATTGTTTTATATTCCCCATCCTTTATTTATCTAGGTTTTGTCGTAGTTAGACTTTGAATCACAGTCGAGGTCCTTTAGCACAGATGATTTTTCCATCCTTTTAGATAGTGTTTGTATATTGATGGTCTGTCTCAATATTTGCAAGATTTGTATTCAAGAAATGTTTACAAATTGCACACATGTTATAAGAACAACTCTGCATGTCGTAATGGTACAAACCTACACATTTTTATAGTTCAATTTTTGTAACACAACTTTTTAAGATATATTCAGCAATTTGCTTGTTACCAGTGCACTTTTGCACATAAAGATTGAGTTATCGTGACTAATTAGTCTATGCAAACATATATATTTGGCTGAACATATACAGCAAAATAAGTTATCCGCAGACGATTTTAATATGAGTTATATGACCACGTAAAAACCCGAAGAACAAACAGAACACAAGAGCCATTTTGTGTAGAGATACACAGTATAAACACGAACGTTTCATACTGTCTGAACTTGTACATCAAAGGTACTATATCCGATTTGTTACTGTGAAAAGTGATTACGAACATTAAGGTACCTACTATCACTTTTACGTGGGGTGATTTATATAAAACACGCAAATTGTAATGGCAAGTGACTATATCCTTGTATCCACGCCACTGAACGAACGTAATCAGTATACGGTTTCAGCAGATCAGCAGAATGCACAACAGAAAAGAAAATGTCGAAAATGCGAGTCGTAATATAAAGCAGGTGGTAAATATACTTTGTGTTACATAATATTAATCCTAAAGCCCATTCCAACAAAAAACACATGAAAGAAAAAGATTATTAAGTCATTAAACGTTTTGATAGTGTAGTACAAAACAATATTGTGAATCTTGTAATATTGTACAAATGCATCTATTATTCTCTCAAATGTTCTTGGAAACATATTAAATTTGCACTTCAATTGATATGTGTATTTTTATAGGTTTCCATCTGTTACGGAAAAATATGATGAGAGAAAGAAATAATGTTACATTGACGGTGAGAGTTTACCAAGTGATAGATAAATAAAAACATATAAAAAACAAGAAGAAATAGGATCACAAATAATACCGTGACCGAAATCGGGGTAGTCAAATATTATATTCTCCATAAACAATCTAAAATTGTGTGTCGAAAAGTACTGGCAAAGAATAGGGATTGTTTTCTAAGCACAGGCATTCACTCCCGCCAATATATGATGTAAATTTGAAACACGTTAATTTTAACAGCAGAATGTACTTTAAACATGGCACTTCGAAGTTCATATTTTAGGTACTGGCTGGATTAGGTTACAGACGGTATGGACCTAAATGCTGGATGTGTACAAATCGGGCATCTATGGTAAGAGGGACACAAAACAAATTCACACTTCTAGAACATTTTTTCCTCGTTAAAATCTTCTGAAACGATGTATTTAGAAGTACATGTTGTTGACCAACTCCTTTTAACCTAGTATGTTTATTTTTGGTCATAACTTCTTTATTCTTATAATATTTTTGTTCTCTAGCTACACGCATACAATTATGCTTTTCTTATTTTCGTATGATTTAGCATTATGTGAGAAACGTAATAACCAAATCATAACTAATAGCACATTTGAATGAAATTTAAGATATTTTTCATGTTTTCTGTTGTTTTTTTCTTTCATGATATTTTTGTATTTTCTACAGCACACATTGAAATGAATATGCGTGAAAATGATGATAAAAGTCAGTTGAATATGGCAACAATTGTAGCAATCAGCAAAAACGAAAGATGCATTTAATATCTTAGAAAGTTTATCCAAAAATCAAGAGGAATTACACGGTAAGATTTACAATAGAGAATTTTATATTAATAGAGTTTCTCATATTTTAATGTGAAGTATTAACATAAGAACTATAAAAGTCGATGCCATTGAATAATAAAACAGGCAATGTATGCATTATAAGTTTGGTCATCATAACCGCCAACTGGGACGACGCATTAAAGAGAATTGACGCATTGTTAAAACATTATAGATGGCATAAATGGTTTATGATTTTTAAATGTGCTGTAAATCACCTTGAAGTGATTAATTATTCAGGGATAAATTAACATTTAAAATTAACAGCAGTTAGAATTATACATTTTACCCATTAATTACTGAATTTTTATACATTTTCGTATCGTTAATATAGCAAATGTGTTACATAAAATTTTTTGATTTGTACCATTATGTCTTTGGATAAAATACAGACGATCTACTTGATGAAATTCATAACTTCGCTTCTATAAAGCGTGCACGTCTTTTATCGAATATAGCACCCAGAAATGAATCAACAAAAATATAAATGATAATAAAATGACATATGTCGATGTTACTTTCGATATTATGATTATCTTTGTACATATTGTTTAAAGGAAATGACCACAAGGACATGAAACTTTCATAGTTTACAGTAGAGTCTGACAGCCCCAAACCATGACAATAGACAACGAGAATACATCAACCCACATGCATCAAGCGGAATGGTTTATCGAAATAATTAAACTGTTGTTTCGCACACATCAAGACTCATGTTCATATGAGTCATAGTTAAAGTTATTATCGTAACTGAAAACTATGATCATATAATTAAATCAAATTAGAATAAGATTTTCTTATCGATAATTTGGTTTATGTAGACACTTTTATGTATTGTTAAAATCAAGGGGGATACCAGAAATGCTGACTGAAGCAAATACGGGAAAATCCGGAAAAGTGACCATATACAGAGGATTTCGTTCATTAAAAACAGGATGAGTGGAATTAACAGAACAAGAGACATTGGCAAACCAATACTAGCCGCATCAAACAATTCAGCACCAGAATAAAACGACGTCACAACAGTCCCCAATACATTACAAACTGTTACACATTTTCCACGTGTGAAATTGTACTTCTTGTCTTGTGTCTAGCTTTCTATAAATTGTATTTACCACATCTATAATCTGTTTGTTGATTTTGATAATAGTTATATCGATTTTACTGCTAATCCATAAAAAATAAAGAGAAATATGAAAAAAGTTATAATTTTTGTGAGAGTAAATACCTGTGTCATTAAAAAGGGGGTTCATATTGAATAAACTAATAAAAATCTTAATTTTAGTATAGATAACTCAATATATTAATATCAGTGGTGCGTCATACATGTCTTTAACCAAAAGCAATTTGGAGGCCAATATTTATGTCAGCCCTCACCGATCTGATATGATAAACGGACGTTAATGATATACTCTAATCTAAACAAACAGGCAATGTTGACCGTATCTGTGTATTGCAATGATAAATTCGTGAAACAAATTATACAATATCTAAACCGAAAGCTAACGAAAAGGATATGACCTTTACAAATAATTGCTAATATATTTCATAATTGACTTGATATTATCTTAAATCGTATAATACTAAAAATTCATATTATATATATATTATCTTTGTCCCTGAAAAATATATTCTACATGGCTAGAATTATGAATGCGATTTTAGTTTTAAGATAATGCAACTGATAGTGAATGTTTTGCAGTGTGCAAAAGTGATAAATTCGATGTTATAAACATCAGCTTTGAAAAGTAATCTTTAATCATATCTCCAATAATCGTATTTAGTCAACTCCTTCAAAAACTGATTTCTGTGCCCCCTTAAAAAGAGGAATGACGTCCGAATCAAGGGACCAACGACCAAACAAAGAATATTGTTTTAGTTTTAGTTTTAGGATCACCATAACAAAAATCATTGACAAACAATCAATAGCTTTATAGAATCATCAACAGCAGAATAAACTTACAAATCGAGAATAAACACAAGTAAAAGCAACGTAAACGGTGTTTTATAAGCATACACACTTTTATATGACATTAAGTTTCCCTGGTATGCTATATTTGTTTTGTGACTGTGTATCATTTTTATGAATGCTGTTATTATGTTCTAGTTTTTTTGTTGCATAATAATGAAAGGTTTTAGCTTGCGTCAGTATATATTTTGGCGATATTTTGCATTGTAGCATACTCACTCGTCAACGAAGCTTGCATATTATTTTCTATGCAATTCAATATGTTAACTTCTGTTGGCATGCTGTCTTCGTTATGTCAGACAATGGTCTACTAAATTGACGAACGCAACGGTGGCGATATATTTTATTAACACTACAAGAAATAATAGGGGTAAACGAGTTTTTCATTGGTCAATAATGCGCGATGATTGACAAATTACTACCTAACGTACATCGTACTAGTCATATCTGGAGTGATTATGTGTACGATTCTAAAGCTTTTGATGTACGATTAAATAAAATCAATACACTTTATCCTTAAAAGTTACGCATACATCGGCATTGTAAAAGGCTGGTCCACTGTATGAATTTTCTAAAATATTAAATCTTCGATATTAATCATTGCCTTGTTTAATTGTTCAAAATAAAGTGGCATTAACAAGTCATTAGTGTTTTTAAACTAACAGATAATGCCTAATGAATGAACAATTAAGTAGTATATGCTGTAAGTTTGTTAAGATAAAACAGTCAGCCTATCACTTGACTAAGGCAATAACGGATTCAATGAATTAATAACGCGTGTTATCTAAGGTTTATAGAATAAAAAAAATAATTTTATTAAATTTCTTAAGAAGCTTGAGAGTTATTGTTTACCAAAAAGAGAATCTGGTAGATAAAAAAAGTATATTCGATTAAAAAGATATTAAAACGCATATCAAAATTTGCCAATTTTTATTGGAATATTGTCGTTCTCTAAGTATGTAAAGCGAAAAACCAAGACGGTATTCTAAGAGATTAAATAGATATATGAGCTTAGAAAGAAACCCATTGCAAAATGACATAGCATTTTTATTGCATTGACGTACGAAGAATATTGTCACCATACGAAGGTTTAATTATCAAATACTAGGTACGTGTTAATTTCAAATCGTATAGAACTATACGCCATGTAAGGTAAGGCAGATATCTATATTCGGTATACCATGACATGCATGTCCACCGTAGATATATCAATCTTGGAGTGCTGCATAATTTACCAGTATACCGAATGAACCATATCAAACATTGCTTTCGGACAAACTGGTAGAAACAAAACACCTAACATAATCATTTATTTGTCTGTTTCATTTTTTATCCTAGATAATATTGTCTTGTTTTTGTCGTAATGACACTATGAAAATATGTATAAATTTGTGTGGGTATAAATTGACAAAATGTATACCGATTGACAAAATACATACAAGATTGGAAATGTTCAGTATAATTACTTACTAAACACTAGAATGCCTCTGTGTACATAAGAAGTGCTACCTGTCTTCGAATTGGCCTTCAGTGCAATTGACATCCTAATTCAAGAATTTCTCTTTTGAAAAGAAATATTAACGTTCACTTAATTGGCGGTCATTAGAGGGATTTCTGCTGTTTTTCGTGGCAAGAGGCCTCGTAAAAGTGTATAGATTTACAGCCAGGGCCCTTGTTCCCACGAGTGTGGTTGCCTCTGTGTGTATTGCACATTCGTATTTCCTACAGCTGTTGTTGTAAACAGTAGAACACCAGATGGACAATACAGATTCCTTATATTCAACCAATATTCATTTGAAGAACTCTATAACGTTTAACCTAATAACCAATTTATCGAATACCTTTGATAAAAATAGTCATTCATAAGATAATTCTTAACCCATGCTTTGTAATGAGTCTCTTGGGTTAATTACTGATATGTAGATAGATATTATGTGTTTCATTCTGCTTTTCATATTTTGCCCTCATCACCTATATAGTACCTTAAATATTGTTGCACGATTCCGCAACATGTTTCACATTACGCTAACAAGTACTTGTATCAACAGAAACAAGAATTATTGTTTAATAAGCCATTTGAAATATCTAGAAACAGCAAGAGTAAATCATTCATTCAACAGAAAACGGAAATGTTGATATTACATGTATTTTTTCATATATTTTTGCCTTTGTTCCCAAGTGTCACTCTCCTCATTCACTCTCTAAACGTGAATTTACAGAAATTGCTGAATATTTTTTTTATATAAGATAAATGTTTATACTTTACAAGCAGATAAACAATTTAACATTTTCAGCTAAATTATTATTGTTATTACTTTTAACGTTGTACATACAATCTGGAAATGTATTAAATATTTTTATATTTTATAACTAGATACATATACTCTTTATTTGTTTTTAATAATACAAATTTGCAAAATGAGACTGATCAAAAATAAATATTACATCAAACGTAACGTCAACACAACCAAATAAGTTAGAAGACCTCGTTCATGACCCCGACCAAGCCCAGCATCGAACATAAATGGTATATGTATATACTGTACATTGTATTAGTGAGCAATGTAATGAGAAAATACTGTTATATCTTGAATAAGAGCAAGGCATATATAAATATATAGATGTGTGTGTGTGTGTGTTGTTCACTGCTACGTAAAGGTATATACACATACATAGCTGTAGATTGACCTAGTTTATCGTTTGTATGTATATATATTGCTTTTTTCATTTGTTGAGCGATAGAAATATGATTAGACACAGAGCTGTTGTGCTTTAGTCCAGCGGCATTCCCTGACGAAAATATATGATGACTTGTGCGTGTGTGATTAATTTGTTTCTGGATTTACCCCTAGTAAATATATGGGGAAATGTGTGTATGAACTCATTCTCGTAGTCGACGGACCAAGACTGCAAAATGGCCGCATTATATCCGAGCATGGTACAAGCAAACACAGTTCGTGTCCGCGGCTGCCATTGTACTAAGCACATCGTGTCTACCTGCCCATTCATTGTTCTCATTGTAACGTGTATAGTGGATTGAATATTTTATGGGATAAAGGCAAGGGACGAAAGTATTTTAGAATAAATACGCTGGAAGTTATGTGGTGGGTTTTCATTTTATAAATACGCTACGCACACATGAAGATTGTGAGGCTAAACCTTGTACAATCTGCCATGTAGCTTGTTAACGATAAGTAGGTCAAACCACTTACCGTGTATACATTTGCTTACAAATGATTCATTCATGGATTAATAAATAATTACTCAGGAAAATTGTGTTAATTTATCTTTAAGGTTGGTATATTACAGTTTACAAATTGCATTTGTAATTTTCCATGGTAAAAATATGTTCTCTTAAAATGTTGTTTGTTGTCAAAATTAAAAAAATGTCTTCTCTTTGTCCGTATTCTTAAGAATGTTGATTTTTACCGTTGATGATGTGCATTAATTTTCAATTAAGTATTGATTGCATGACGACGGAGAGACAAAAATTGAATGTTAATTATTTACGGCTTTGTTAGTTATTTTTGATATGATGAGAATTGTTAACAATTAAAGAACGACTTACAATAGATATTTGGGTGACAATCAAGTATTCAAATAAAAAAATCATTGAATCAAAGTTAATAATAAGGGTTTTTTTTCAAATCCGTCCACACCCAAATTTACACTGACATATATATAAATACCAAAATTTTGTTTTCCTATTTGATACATTGGCCACAGAACCTCGAAGCGAAAAAGTTGGTAGAAAGTTAATGCGTTTCATTATATTTGAAAAGTTTAAATAAGTACATTATAATGATAAAATAATCTTTGAAATCATCCGTTTGTATTAAATAAAATGTTATAAATAACATTGTGCATATTCAAATCATTATGATAATTTTATTGAATTTAGAAAACTAAAGCTGAAAAGGTACAATGGAATTTTATAACTCCGGTTAATCTTAACGCTGTAGCACTCATTGGTTATATTCAATAAAGCCTATTTTAATAAGATAACATAACATGGAGTGAAGAATAAATCTCCAAATATCGTGATTATTTAATGCATTAACAAATCTTATATATTCCGAAATTTCTAATAAGCTGGCATTGTGTTATACAATTACTTCTAAAATTACTCTTGTATAATTTATAACATTTTCAATAAATGATGAAGTCGGATCTTGTTTGCTCAGTAAATCATTTGACTGTTTAAATTTTTATTCTATTTTTTTGGTTGATATTGCTATGCTGCCCAAACCTTTATTATTATAGCTATCACGATAATTGATAATTGCTGCGAGATATTGGAAATTTAAAGTTTGCGTATTGAAGTTGGGTGGAGCATTTCAAAATGCGAAAATAACCAGGTACTTGAATGAATACCAGATGTCCACATATAATAGTTTGTACTTCATATATCATTATCATAGATAATGTGGTTATTTGGCTTTTCGTTTTCTGTTTCATGTGAATATAAAAAAAGTTGTTTTAACTCGCGCATTCAAAGAGACTTTCTCATAAAGCCAAAAAATTGAAAAGTACATTTCGTCAAATACAAATTCACAGTTATCCATATTTTTAGTTGAAATTACTAAAAAAACAAGTATAAGTATAAGATTACAAGTATATTGAATTGCTTTAAGTCAGGCTTACAGAAGTGATTTATTTTCTTTTAAATCAACAGAGTGATAAAGATATAATATCTTTTTCATAATGCTTAAGAGCTTTTGATATCATTTATCTTTCTTTAAAACTTTAATTTGAAGTAAACATATTTCAGTTTTGCCTGTGTATTTATCAGTCAATTAATTCTGAACTGATAATATTCTACTAATGTGCATCTAGCTTGTTGACACGAAATTGTTTCATACTAAATTAATGTTCTGAGTTAATATTACTTATTCCTATCAGTAGATGTTCATAACAATTCCGTCAATGGGGTGGGACAAGACCAACGCCATTTATTGTCGAGGTATTAATTCGAAGTTATCAAAAAATAATTTAAGGCCAGTGTTTGAGAATTTATCAAACGTGTTATCTTTATGGCATGCCACGTTTCCGTGGCAGCGACCCGGGTATTCTCTGGGATATTTTTTATATTACTTTATACTAGGCCCAGTGTTATTCCCAATAAAAAGGACACGTGTGTCATTATTTTGTTTGTGTACGTGAATGATCGCTCTGCCCTGTCTGCGCTCATCAAATTTCATGCTTGATTGACACGACACAATCAATTTTGATACTTGTATTGTTTCCAATCTAAAATGGTTTTGGTAATTACATAATTCTGTGTTAAACGATGAGCTGCTGAAAACGTTCTTCCCTAATGGAACGTGTTGGCCATGATAACAATTAGAAGTGCTTATCTTCGCTAATGATTCATTTTCTGGTGCATGTTAAATGAGAATAACTGAATATATTGGATCGAACCAAAGACCAACGCAATGTTTCAACCTTAGCTAGAATACATACACCATTGTTATGTTATATTCATGCTATAGCTTCCTTTTCTCTTCTTATTTCTGTTGCCTTAATTCTTTATATGCCATGCTTATTTAGTTTTATGATATATTCCCTTTCTGTTATTATGTTCAATAAAATTTGTAATGAAACGTATATTCAATTTTAACTCGTTTACAAATAACAACATTAAACTTAAATCGCGTATCCGGGATCGTAGTCTTGCTACGTATTTACACGAACCTTAATCAAACAGAAGTGACTGCTTTAATTGTTTTCATGTACAGGATTCTTCATATTTAATTTTCTACTTTTTTAAGATTTGTCTGTCAATTCCAATCCATAAGTCATTATTTATTAATAACTAAAATTAGATTTTTGGTCATGTTTACTTGTATTTATTTTCCACAATATAATACAGTGGTTTAAAGTGTAATTTGTAGGTTTTCAATAATACGTGTGCACCTGTCGCCTCTTGTGACATTTGATACACACAAAAAAGGGATATAATACCAGGTATTTATATTATAATATAAGAATAAAAGCATTTTGAAGATGAACAAGTCATAACAGCCTTTAAGGCGTAATACATTTCTGTATAAAGACGCACAGATGTAAAGTAGTAAATTCGAAAAACCAAGACGATATTCAAAAGCTTTAAGTACATGGACATGGGAAAACAAAAGGAAAAAGTGTGACGCACTCTGAAAAAAAGAACCAAATATACATGTATTAACTAAAAAGTAAACATGATATCACGTTAAACTATTCTTTGAAAGAATTAAGTATACTAAAATTGTATTTATTAAATATTTTAAAATGTAAAAATAATTATTCCCAAATATAAATACTTTAACGTTGACAAGCGTACCTTATAGTGTCAAGTATAATGAACCGACAAATACAAATTTAAGATTGGCGGGAAAAAGACAATTGCAAATAAACCATGTTTGGGTACTGTAAATGACAACCAGTAAAGTAACTGGACTGACCTACCATTACGATATTGAGTAATACAAAATAAATATAATCAGAATCTTAACGAAACGTAAACATGGTCCCTAACAAAACCGAAAACCTCTTGTACAATAGTTGTATGAGTCCCAACTTATTCAGTAGCCAATACTTCTTCAGTAGGGGCTGACTGTGTCATATGGCTTAAATTTATCTGCTTTATATCTTCCTTTCACAGAAAATTAAAATAAGTATTAGGGATGTTATACAGATACAGATATTATAGTAAAATAACTTATACCACATCAGTATTCTCCGTTACAAGACATATAAAAACACAAAACAATTGCATATATATAATAATCCATGTTATATTATGAAAATAAATGATAAAACCGAAAGTACAGTATATATATTCTTTCAAGAGGTCTTTCTTATTTCGAACGCGTCTCTGATAAATTTATTTAGAATATTTACATTTATTATATTTGTATTGGTGGCCCATGTCTGTTTGCAATGTTCTTGGATTTATGTAATTAGTTTAGATTCTTGGTGTTGCGTACACATGTTTGCTTCAGAAGTACTGTAAAATGTTC
This sequence comes from Pododesmus macrochisma, assembly GCA_032359645.1. Classification (NCBI taxonomy): domain Eukaryota; kingdom Metazoa; phylum Mollusca; class Bivalvia; order Pectinida; family Anomiidae; genus Pododesmus; species Pododesmus macrochisma. The sequence continues at coordinate 37,629 of JAUMGZ010055474.1, read as the reverse complement.
TGCAAATATAGTTGTATATAATGACTTTTCAATCGCACGGATGTCAATTCAATTGTGTTCTTTTGTATATCACTTACATTAGTCCGTCAGTCCATCAGTCAGTCTTATTTGATTCTATATGCATTTAAACGTCAACTTTGCTGATGAGAATTGCGCGTGCATTAAAATAACAATTGACAAGACAATTTTATATTTCTGTTGAGGTGTAGTTTTGACAATCATAACAATCGTGAATTTTCCCCTCCCCCTTCTTTGGCTTTTAATCTTTGATTTACCTTGGTCTTGTCTGTTCTAAATTATTTTCTCTAAAACGTCCATTAATGACGGCTGCTTTAAAGCAAAATCTGGCGTTCGGGACAGGGTTGTCTCACACAGAGTATTGGCTCTTTCCTCTTATAAAAATATCATATTTGTCAGAGACATGTTTTAGATTGCATTTTTGTATTACATGAATACACTTCAAATAAAAATGAATACGCCTGTAATTATTTCATTGATATACTTCATATCCGTTTATAATATAGAACTCAATAAATTATCAAGATTATAGATTATGAAAGAGAATTATGTTGGAAAAAATTATAAAATTAAAATACTCAATAGAATCAACATATCTAAACAGAGTTTATGTATACATACTTGCACAATAAGACTTTTTTGCGTAATTAATAAAAAATAGAGAATCTTAAAAACAATATTTCCCGGCATTTATCAAGTCAAGGAATTCTAAAAATGCTGCGGTAACTCGGTAGGCATTTTGTAAACGCCTTCAATGGTATACGGCTGAGTTCACGATAAGTCACTTAACACAGAGACAAAGATCTACTCCTCCAGAAAGAAATGCAACTTTACTTCTTTTTAGATAAAATTCTTTCTTGGTGATTGTTCAAAATGTTCTATATTATAAAACTGATTCATAGCTCATAAGTTACACGTGTAAATCTTGCTGCTTCGTTCGACAGAAGTATCCTGGTGTAATCAGAACAGACAAGTCCACATTGAAATATTGCCGACTTGAAAGGTCTTAAAAATGTCTCTTGTGGCAACCGATCTTTTAATACAAGTCTATTTAATATTGAAAACTCGATTTGGGAAACAAAATGTGGTCTTAATGCAATTGGTGTCTCATGTAGAGATGGTCTCTTGAGCAGGTTCAACTGAATTTCCTTATCTGCAAACTCTAGCTTAAACGTATTATTGGCATAATGCGTCCTTGAAATTTCGAGTTTCAGAATTAAATCTAATATTTTCAGTATTGATCCCTAATCTTTCTATTCAGTTATCAGATAATTGGACATGTGCTTTTGTTCGGGACATTAAGAATTTTAGAAATAAATGTTGTACACGTGTACCGAAATGCAAAATTTAACCTGATATATGAACTTATACTTTAACCACTGAAGTCTTTCGTGGTGGCGGCCGGTCCCGGATATTTTTGTGATGTGATCTTATGTATGTTTCATTGCCATTTGACGTTTGTTAACATTTTCGTTGGTCGTTAGTCCCTCGGATTCAGATGTCAACATTCCCAAAATTGACCGTCTCAAATATTTTAAAAACATTTGAGAACCAAACATATTGAAACTATAAATAACATTCAATGTATGAAAAAATGTTTTCTCTCCACAGTGCTTATACGACTTTTGAATATCGTCTTGGATTTTCGTATTTACTACTAATATATTGTTATTTCATCGATTTTCTACTGTTGTAAAATCGTCAAATAACATCTTGTTGCAAAAATGTTCTATTTCAGATTTGGTCTTTTTACAGTAATTATGCGAAATCTCTGTTCATTATATAATGTATTCATAACAGCTGAATACCCGTCTAATTTGAGCTAAAAGCCTTTATGTTTCCCCAAGTTTCAGCAACATACTTAGTACAATTGAAAAAAATACAAATATTAATCTATGTGCCTTATATGCATGCATCTTCTGTGGCGTTTCTTATATAATTAAAGCAACCATTTGACTTTATATGGCTTCATTTATAACATAAGTTGAAATTGAGCTACATGCATTATTCATGGCTTTGTAATTAAACGTGGTGCGAGTTATTATAAGAGTTGTTATTATTTGTTTCTTATATTAATGTGCAAGAACACGTGTTTTTGTTTTTTTAATTGGTCCATTTGCTTGTTTTTACTTATATTTCGAAATTTACTTTTAAATTGTAAGACTTTTTAATTTAATGATTCTAATTTACTGGCGTATTTATGTCTGATAGGGGGTAATGTCTATTCGTAATTCATTTCCCCCTCGAGTCCGTTGAGAACGGTTGATTTGGAGCATGGCTTCGGGTCAAGAGCGAGGTCTTCTCACCCATTTGGTTGGTTTGACGTCAGTTTTGAATTCGTGTCTCACTTTACTAGTTCATTTTGGTGGTAACTTTTTAAGAAACTAGTGTTTGTTTGTCAATAACTTTTATTCTGTTGATCCTACTTTTTTTTAAATTTTTTTTATTTTCCATAATTATATTTAATACAAATCCTACATTGAAAAATCGTCTAGTGGCACAAACATAGACACTCTTAAAAATATCAAAACAATGTATACGTTCTGTATATATACAAACTTTCAAACTTATACGGACCAACATTAAATACAACATCTATAATACAGAGACAAAAAATCATATTTTCTGTAAGAGAAGACCTCATCCAATGATCCAAACCTAGCTACGTATCAACTGTCATCAACGGACACTCAAGAGAAAATGAATGAATTTTGACAAGACTTATGATGAGTAAAGATTAGGGAATCAAAAACAAATTTATAAGGATTTGAATTAAGTTATGTTTACAGATATATTACAAAAAAAGTGTTATCATTCATTCAATACATAAATAAGAGAAAGAAATAAAGCAATTATAGTTATTATAGTTCAAAGTTTTAGGAAGTCAACATGTTATATAAGTTTTAAAATATAGATGTATTTACCTAAAGTACAATTGATAGTTGCATCAAACTAGATATTAATTTCCATGTACAAGAATATATCACTAAACAAAAGACATAAAAAGCTTGAATATAACTTGAATTGTTCGATCCAAATACCTAAAGATAGTTTAAAACATATAAGGAATGATAATAAAAATTCTGTGTAAGTTGTTGATAAAGAATTTTGTGTTCAGCTATGTTGTCGTGAGACTTCAAGCAATATGTGTATCTTACAACAGAACCAACATAATATTTATGATACTATAATACAAAAATACAAAAAGGTTTTATTAAGATATTGCGAAATATATATTGAGAAATACCACAAAACACCGCGAATTTTACATGCATTGATCAGGTGATGAATACAATAAATCTATGAGTTTCTTTCCATTTAACCTTGAAAGATTGACTTAGATGTTAAAAGATTTTGATCTATTCATACTATCTTTTAAAGAAATGGATATGCTACATGTACTAAGCATTTGAAATACATATCTTGAAATCGGATAGTTTATGTTTAGTTAAATCGCTTTTAAATGATGAAATTACGTGCTCTTGGAAATGATCAATATAGAATAGTTTCGATTAAAACGCGACTGATTCATTTTCTGATAAATCATACTGAATTACCCCCTTTATCCCCTGAATGCCTAATGTATCAAGTAATTGTAGATCTCTTTTCAACAATTGGAATAAAACAAACAAGACAGAAAGGACAAAATATTTCCTTCTATACTCATACTGGGGAGCAAATCTGAAGAAAAAAAATATTCAATAGAATGACGCTCACGTCCTACGTACTTATCCTAGCACATATATTCCATGCATACTCTAAGTAAACTTTGGCTCGACTGTGAATACTGTTCACGTTACTAAGTAAATGCCAAAAAACTCTTATCTCTTAAGATAAAAAGGAATACAAAGTCACTGATGATTCGCATCTAGACTTGAATAATCAACCAAAAAAGAAAGGTTAGAAAGATCAATTACCCTGCGGCAGGTAGAAGTATTGACAACTAGGGGAGCCATATTATTCTTGCTGACAAGTGCCCAATACCGCACCAGGCGTACGTTCGATCACGATTAGTTCTCGCTGTAGACACACTTCTGAACAAACAAGAAATACGAAAAACAGGGGAAAATGCGTTGTTCCAAATAAAAATATCATCAAAATTATGTAAAAAATGTGAATGGTTCAACAGTTTCACTTTCTTAGCGTCATCAACATGTGCGATGCGTAGTATACGACTTATATATACATATATGTGCAAAACTGGAGCCATTAAACTTAAATGTACGTTTTAATCAATGGGAAAGTAATGTATGAACTACCACGCATTTAGGATGCATTATATATATTTTTTACGAACGTTGCTTTAAACATAGAGTGTGTGTATATACATACAAAATAATGATAATCACTCTTACATGAGATTGTACCGAGCATATATTCCAAATTTTAGTATCTCCCTTATTGGAAATGTGTATAGTCAAAACACGAATCGTGTGCGATGCAATCATTTCTAAAGTACTTACGATCAAGAAGAATACAAAGCACACAATTACCAGTGACGTGCTACTATCTCAATCAACTCAAGGGGAAGCTACAGCTCAAGAGTTTTCGTAGAAAAAAAACAGGAACAAATATACAGTTGTACAAGTTGTATATTAACTTCCTGTATACGCACACGAGTGAATCTAGTTTCACTTCCATATCTTATTGAAATATATTTATTGGTAGCATGTTCCAGTTCGCAATTTTGTGAATTTCCATAAAATCTAAATAAAACAATCAGATATTTTCAATATAATTTTACCATTTTGTTTTGATCTTTTTGGTAAAGTCTTCCTTTTCCGATATTTACGAAGAATTGTCATTGGTACATCTGTCCTTTGTTTTATATGTCCGGGTATCACATTTCTTTGAATACAAATCATGACGCTGGTATTTCCCGCTATTGATGTTTCATGGCCTGACACTAATGTGTGCTGACGCAACACGTTTTAAGTTCTTTTTGATTGCAATCCTTAAATATATGCCAACAGGTACCCGCAGTTACAACTATACTATAGCTGGGAAATGCAATCTTTAATATTAACAAAATCCTGTCATAATGTACACGTTATAATGTATATACTATGAAGTGCTATCTGGTTTTAAAGTTTGTTCATATGTTTTAGGTTTATGTTATAAGACACCTGGTTTAATTTAAAACTAACTCGTTCCTATTTAATCATGCTGTTCTGTCTTTTAAGCTTGCTCGTTTATAATAAAGACGATACGTCCTGATTGTAGTCTAGTCGTATCCAACGTATAACAGAAAGAAAACTATTTTATTTCAGACTTAAAATCGGAACCAATTTAATGACCAACAGCGTATCAAGTGTAAAAGTCTATAGTGTGATTGTTTGGTATAGATCGTCTCAAACGTATATAATTCTTATATTATGTGTAGTAGTTTTATTTTCATTGAGTTTGGAACGTGGCAAGAGCTTGGTTTTCATTTCTAATAACACTTTGTTTGAAAAGTATATTTTTTGAAATTCGGAATTATTCGAAATTCACGGAAAACACCCACGTAAATGTATTGGATTTTTCCATGGATATTTCAGGCAATTTCAAGTTCCATTGAGAACCAAGCAAGCAGACATGTTTCTGTTTGAGAAGACTGGTCGCATTGCTCTCAATTCTAGTAATTATTGTTGGTCAGAAGCCAATGTTTATTTGCCTGTAAAGTTCGACCAGGTTCACGTCATGGGAGTCTCTGTACCATGTGTGTTAGAGCATAGCTTTAGACGTTAATCTTCCGTGTTATTATTCTGCTAATTTGTTCTTGTTTAATCATTCTGTTTAATGTTGTCAATACCGTACCATGGTCGGTTCAACTAGAGGTGATAACCAGTAATGGACGTTATTATACATTTTAAAGAAATATAAAGTAAGAACTTAAACCGTACATTACGTTTTCACAGTGTAATTAATGGGAGGGCAAAAACTCATTCTTCATAACAGACTTGAATTTACAGAAGAAGTATAATTTAAATACCCACTACCAAACATCAATCTAAGTCAAACAATTCTGGGAAAACATCACCGTAATATCGACTATCCTTCTACAATATTAATTTTAAACAAGTCCACAATCTGTGTATGACGTGTGTGTTTCTTTGCAATTCATCAAACAAAGTGTATATCACATTCACACAACAAATCATAAAAACGGTAATTCAACTAACACTGTATGTTGCTTGAGAGTTGTTTTGTAACAATTTATAAAAGAGATTGTATTAGGGTTATAAAACTATAAAGCAACACACGAACAGAAAAGGGAAAATTGTGTCCATGTTAGATAAGTCTAAGTACTAATCGTGCCAACTTTCAAAAACATCACTAGTATCGCATAGCTATGTATGCGTACGTTTAACCAGACACCAACGATAGTTACATATATTTCTACATAAATTGCATATCCTTTATATGCAATGTCCATGGACTTACGGCCTAGAATATCGTCTTGGTTTTTCGATTTACTTATTTATAGAAGGAACGCATACCATATCGCGAGCATCTGGTTTCGCTTCTAGTTTTTTTTAATAGAAGTTCATGATGTTTCCTTTGTTAGTTAATGAATGTATAGTTGGTTCTTCTTTCTGTGTGCGTCCAACGTTTTCCTTTTATGTGCCCATGTCCATGGACTTACGGCTTTATAGAATATCGTCTTGGTTTTTCGTATGTATTACTTTATAGAACGGTGTACGTTATGTAAAATATAGAAGTATATAGTATGTTCTATACACACGGACCTCTAATAAATCGGTTTCCATCTCGACCGGTTTTCACTCAGCCTACGGCAACCTTGCCCATTTAAATGCGTAGAACCATGTGACTCTATTCAAATTGTAAAACAAACAACGAATTTAAATCTAAATTTTACTAACGCACAGTGCTGAACTCTCAAACTTCAGAGGTAAACTCACTTTTTCACAAGTCTATGGGTATCCCTATAAAATAACTGATTGCCAATTACATACCTACACAATCAACATTTCGTGGCGAAACTTTTTTTCAAGTTGACGGGAATAACAAAACGGGTTCAGATTTGATGACAAAAGTATATTCGTCGGTGGGTATTGCGTCGATTCGTGTTTTATGGAAGGCATTGGTTATGTAAAATGTTTGAATAATGTGCGTATATATATGATATAGTTCTGTCGTTTTCTTGCTCTCCCCGATTTGGCCGCGTTCAGATTATTAACAGAATATGTACACAGTGTTTTAAATTTAATATTGTAAGCTTTTGCTTCTGATATTTTGCAATTATTTGGGGTTAAAATGTTTGTTTGAATCATGCATGTTGTATGTTGATGCCCCCAGTGGACACTCCATTGGTCAATAAAAATATCAATCTTATCTTATAGCTTTATATTTATTACGTTTATAATGTACCAGCTTGCCTATTTGTGATATAATAATTAATTGGTTGTGTCCGGTGATTCAAGACAATGCCGTCAATTGAATACAAACTGAACATGCCATCAATAAAGAATATACAAGTCTCTACGAAGTGACAATTCTATAATGTCCCAACCATCAGGCCTTCCTACATCCCCCTTTTGGTTCCCGTCTCTAGTACCTGATTTTCTTTTGAGCGTGCGTTGATGACGTCATAGATAATGTTCTCTAGCACAAAAAATAGTATTCCGTGTCTTATATATAGATATATATTTATTGGTGACCTGGTACAGTGCACAATTCTGAATTATTATTTATAATAAGCATACTCATTTCATTTATTATGTTTAATAAAAACAAAGCATTTCAATGTTAAACTATCACTTATCAAAACAAATTATATTTCAGTGATAACAATTTATTTAGAAGATTTGTAAAAAGGAAATGTAGCATAAATATACAATTTGAGATAAATACAGAAAAAAAAACCATCACTATTCAGAGCCAAAGAGTCGTTCAGTACACATGCTTATTGGCTTTTGATTAATTTGATTAAATTTTGACAACCAAAATAAATTATGTTATCATTATTAATAAATGATTTTTTTATTTTGTAAGATTAAAATAACTCAAACTGACAACAATGGCGACGTAATAAAAAAGATGAAGTGAAGATGGGATCAATATTATCCATACAACAGGTGGATTACTGCGTGGTGTCGACAAAATGTCCAACATTCAATCTTATGTGTCATTCGTATTGACAATTCTCCTCTGTATACAGTCTATACTGGTTTATGTACTCTGCGGTCTGTCGGTGAAACTTTCCACTATCGCACAGATCTAAGCAAACATTGAACAAGGATTCAAAAAGCATATCGTTATGCAAAGTTTGTTTTTCTAAAAAAAGTTTTTGATTAAGAAATTTATTTAAAGGTATATTTATAATTCAAATCACGAACAAGATTTTGCATATTTTTATGAAACACTATTCAGAGACACTGGAGATAAACTCCGTTATAGAAGTAGAAACATTTACAATAACAATTAAAAAGCTTAAGTTGTAAGTTTTCACTATATTATTGGTAGCCGTTTGTAAACGTGTTTCTAGTTTTTTAATAGAAGTTCGTGATGTTTCCTTTTTTAGTTAATAAATGTATATTTGGTTATTTTTTCTGCGTGCGTCCCGCGTTTTCCTTTTGTTGCTCATGTTCATGGACTTTTGAATATCGTCTTGGTTTTTCGTATTTATTACTTTCTATGCCCGTTCTCTTGTTTTATATTTTTATTTTGAACACATTTACAAACAACTCATATTTATCAACTATACATATACTGCCTAAAATGTATTAAAACTTATTAACCCAATAAAATGTAAATTTAAAAGTTTCCAACTGTTTGAATACACAAAGGCGCTGGACTGGAGATTTTATTCACGTGGTCCCTTGTATTGTACAGGCGAATTCTTACATTCAGCATTGTGTTATCGTTGATCTATAGCTTTAGGGTCGTAATTTATATCCACGATATCATTGTACACGGCAATAGATCAACAGAGAGTGGTCATTTGGAGCAACAAAGAAGAGGGAAAATACGAGGACTACGAGGAACTAGCTGTATTAATTGCACTCACAGGATAAATTGTGTATTGGTAATATGATCGTTGTCAAGCTATATATCATAGACGGCGCGTAAAATTTAATATATTAATTTTTATGTTTCTTTGTTATTTTTAGTGTGTATAAATATTTGTTGTGTGTTGTGATGTATTCATTTCACATGTTGTACGGTGTGTGTTTGCTTCATTTTATGCTGTTCAATTAGTCCTGTTTTATCATGTACGGACATTTCCAATTTGAATGGAACAAAGCGATTTTTTTCCTGATTTTGTTACTATCATTAATTTTCATTGACCCATCTAAAGTGTTGATTTTTTCAATATGCAATGTATGTCATTTAGAAAATAATTAGCAAAAAACGTGTAGAAAGTACAAAAAGTGTTTGATTTTGATAATAAAAACAAAATTGCTAACTGAAACGGGTCACCTATAAACTAAAATGTCCATAAAAACCAAGACATTACCCAAACTATATGTACACTGTCCATCTAGCGAGCAGAACCAAGAGTTCACAAGGCACAGAACAATTTAGAAACAAAACTAAACACAAAATAGAACATACCAATTAAGACGCTGTCCAAATACGAGCAAACGGGGCATACACTGTCTCCAATACACAGCAAGCCACAAGATGGTAAATTAAAAACAGGTTTGTTTTTTATTTAAATTGAACTATAGATTCCGAAAATATATCTGATTGAATTTTGAAAATTAGTTTCTCTAAAATTACAGCTTGTAGATTGATATTTACCACAAATATAATCTAAAATTTGGAAAAACCTTATCATATTTGGAAAGTACTGTGGAACAGAAATGTCAGTTTGGTGTATTTCAGTATATTTACTATTAATTATTTGATGTACGTAATCGAGGGGTATGTCAGCTGGTACAATGAGATTAAGATGTCGACTATCTTGTAGATATGATATGGGTCAGAGAGATAATTGCTGGTGTTGCAGTAAACAACATTAAACATTCAGGCTTACCGGATCAATACAAATCACCACGAAACAAGGGGCATCGACGTGACAACGCACAATGAGGCCAACCATTTTATCCTTATCACGCTGACCAAATTTTTTAAGGTCAGGGAGAGTTTTTGTATTGAACATTGGTAGGGAAAAGTCAATTCAGGAACAATATTGGATCTGTTCGTTATATACTTAGAAACCGTTATCTTTTCATTGACCAATAATTTTAAACTAAAATTTACTTTGACTTTAAAACACTGGGGCTTTTTGTCATTAATATTTAAAACAGTTATGTTTCGTTTCTATACCATAACTGAATGTTCTCCGTTATTTTCAAACTTGAACATTTAGGTTTCGGTTTTATCAAATGTAACTATCGCCTCAGTAAGCATAAGCAGGACATATTTATTTCTAGATTTGCGTAGATATTGTGCGGATATAGCCCTGAATTTATCACGACTTTTGGACTTTTGTTTGTCCGGGATTTTTTTTAAGAACATTAGCGAAACACCTCGATATTCACTGTTAGGTTATTATTAAATTTTCTTTTTAAGATTTAGTATAGACGGAACTCATATTAGTGGAAGTTGGTACCTTTTAATGACCGAAGAATGATGGCAAAAGTTAAGGTATAAAAACAAGTTACCGTGTGTTATGAAGGGCAAACTGTTTTAAAGTTATATGTACACAGTTTTATATCAAAAACAGAAAATGTTTAGTAAAAACTATATAACTTCTTTTTCAAAAGGTCGTATCTTAAAACTCAACATTATCCTTTTCTTCAACTTGTCTGTGGAGAATTGAATACTGCTCACAGATGATCAACGTCATGCTAACATACCATTGCCAATTCTCTAGTGAGGCTTTCCGTCATGGAACTGTAAATTTTACACGAGATTCCACACAATTACACGGAATACGTACATAACATTATCTGATGTTTCAGTTGCATAAAATAATTGTAGCTATTTATTAGTGTACATCAAACACAGAAGTATAAGATTTTTTTAATTATTGCCCATTAACATCGACGTCTATGGTTGGGTGAACAAGGAGAGGGCAGGATAACCCCCTACAGTCCTATTCTGTGTAACGTAAACAAGTCAAGAACGTCTATAAATGGGATACACAAGAGTGGTGTTGCATGTCGTCATTTTCCAGAATATACATTTACAAGATAAATGTAGTTTAATATCTGAAATGCATATTCATGAAGACGTTATATTGTTTTCATGAATATTTATGTTTGAAGAACGATAATTTATCATGTATGTGTGCATGTAATGAATTTGGACGGCGCCAAAGGATGTTCACTGCATTAACAATTCCCTGTTTAGTTTTTCATCTCGGTACTTTGACAAGTTTTGATGCAAATTTGTCATAGTGTTTTAAATTAGTTTATAGTTATTAACAGTTATAACGATTACTTCAGAAGAAAAAAAACCTGGGTAATCTCGGTATCGGTCGATGCAACACTCGGCATGTGAATTGCAGGATTTTTTGCTTAATCGGAGTCTGCATAAAACAACTTTTGAGTTGTGGCCCACCCGCGATGCGGCGCACTGCACTTTCATCTTACCCAAATGCATTACAAGTCGGTGCAATGCATGCGGCAGCACTTCCTTGGAAATAGCAAGCGTTTTCTGAAGCAACATCCTGAATGATAATAAAGGAAGATTACGTTGGCATGAAAGTCTTACCTGGTGGGGCTAGGGATGGCGGCATATATCTATTCTGATACTGTCCTAGCGATGTAAGGGATGATGGCGTTCCCACTCGACCCATGTCCTGTATAGGGGCACCTCCATTACTGGATCTTCCAAGTCCCGAGGAATGATTGACATCGTTAAATCCTGTCTCGTAGGTCCCAAGGGAGCTGGCAGTGAGTAGCCTAGCGGTTCGATCCAGAGTAAAATCCACAGGGGCGTCCATGTTCTAGAGAGTTTTTATCCGTACGATCGTGCAAAACAGCCATTTTTTACTCCATCGCCACACTGATTCGACATATCTACAATTCACAAGAATGCTTTCCATGAATATATATCTTGGTGGTTTTTGTGGTTAATCAATCAAGTAGAATATCTAATTAACTAAACAAAGGAGACATAGACCGTTACTTAAAACATCCGCGTGCTATATGTTGCCTTCACATGTTGATTTGTCTAGATATGACTTGGAGATAGGTTTCTCTGGCGTTCCTTTTAGGTGAGTGGCTCCGTAAAAAGACTTGAAAGATATTTGCACGCCGTTTTAACTCAAAATAACAGAGTCTACGAACCCTTGCATTGGAATGGTAATATATGATATAATTTCTGCCTGAAAGAACTGCAATTTGCAGACGGCACTGTGTAAGTATATAGTCCTAAAATACCACAGTCTTCATTACACAATAGCACGCAAGATAATTTTAAGTCCCCTGTGTGCTCGGCCTTGAGAGCGATGTTAGATTACTAGCTACAGCTTTTACCTAACACCAACACACGATACAGTTAACTTTCCGTGAAACTCCCTCTTTCCCGCACTAGAACGCAGGTCCTGGAGACTTCACAAAACGTATAGCCCTAACGAAACACATCTACGTCTCACTGTCGACTTGTAAAATATACCATCAAAGTACAGGGTCATAAAATGTCCTAGAATATCAAACAAATTCTTTTCACATGGACGGACGAACGAACTTTCTCGTTATGTTCATTTATTTCAAAGCAATTTGAGAAACATGCTACGTCATAGTGTACGCAGATTTAACACTAACTAAACTAGACGAAAGATAAAGTAGGTGATTTCAAACATTTAGGGAAGTGGGTCACCTATGTATCGTTCATATGGATAATAAAGGTTCGCCACGTGGTCTGATATCGTTATAAGAGGTCTTTCCGTCGTCAGAAACCTTTTATACATGAACGGAAGACGTTATTACGGAGAGTTGATAACTATCATACCTATTTAATGATTAACTAGTGGAGAGGTACTAATGGATATTTCTAATTAAACTCTTGTTTTTCTCGGGAGATTTAATTGATGGAAGGATCTCACACTATTGCTGAATATATCTACTGTAAAACGTATCAACCTATGATGTTGCTGACATTAGAAAACACACACTAACTAACAGACAGAAACGACAGTTTCTCCGTAACTGACACTGTTACTGGACCCCGGGTTTAAAAATCGTTTTCAAAATCCCCTACACATGTATAAGCTCTTATATACACGATACAGGGGGATTTTGTTAAGATTTTTTATAACACGCCGTCAAGTACCTGTAGTCAGTGAGAAATAAATGTTGACCTAATGGGTTTGAATAAAACTATGTATATTTAACATCGTGTGTGTAGCCGTACAGTTTAGGAATAATTAGAAAAGTTTTAACAAGTTTTGTAACTTTAATTTCTAGTGTATTTATCTGTTAACACAAGTTTTATTCTTGGTTATACATTATTTTACTTATTTCAAGACTATGACTTATCTCGCGTTCAATCGTCAAATCCATACAGTTAGTTATATCCGTCTGTCTTATTTTTGATCCGTCATTTATGATCAATTGGATTAAGTGTTGTCATCGTGTGTGGATAAATATAGCCAGTTATAGGCAGTAAAACTGCGTATACTTCAAATGGGACATACAAGAAACCCATTCCAAAGATTTACTTATAAAAGTATTGGATCAAACATGATCAGAAAACGTTAACGTTTTAACTTATACAATATATTATAGAGCACTTCCGTTTTTGTTAAAGAATCAAGCATTTTCCGTAACATCCGATACACTTTTGTTTAATTATTTAAATTACATGACATATGTATCTACATTTTACATTATCATGTGGGTTTATCTTTAATAACACGATGTGTCCGTTCATGATCAATTGTTTTCCTTTTGGTGTATCAATAGACCACATTCTTACGGACAGAGTACGTGGCAGGCGCAAACGATACAAAAACTACAGGGAAAATGTATAACATTTGAATTCATGGTACTTTGAGATCTTATCATGTTTGAACAACATAAGGAATGTGTAAAGAGGCAACCAAATAAATGAATAAAAACATTACAGTGTACGGTGTGATATTGAAATAATGCAATTAATTATAACATGCAGTGGACACCGCTTATCCGTTCTCTGTTTATCTGTTTATATTTTAGATTTAGCATAACACAGGAAACTTGTACATTTTTTTTTTAAATTTAATATACAACAGTACATGAAACTACAAAACACTGCATCGACATTGGTAAGTATTGCAATACACAATATATTAAAAGGAATATATTTTAAATGTATATACATGAACATGTTGCAGGATTACAAAATACTAATTTTCTATCGACAAAATCTAAAACTAAGTTCACTTTAGCTTTGAAATATATTACAAGGGCTATATTTTCACTATAAAATATATACGTGAATATTACATACTAAAGTTCATCTTAGCTTTGAAATATATTACAAGGGGTATATTTTCACTATAAAATATATACGTGAATATTACATACTAAAGTAAGACGGACAACAATACCAAACTACAGTGTGTAATATCCCTACATACAAGACCACGATGAGTAATAGTGAGACTACAAAATAGCACAGTAAATATATTTAATATACCAGTGTATACGTCACTCACTCACTGTACACATATTCAATATGTTTTATTATATTTTATTTCAAAGTCGTACATTTTCAGTACAGAATATCGCTAATTTTTATGTGTACAATATAAACAGCATATACACAATATTTTAACTTAATTTTTCTGCATACCATATCTGTGTTCTCTTTAGTCTTGTGACTGTTTTCTGTTGTGAGTGTTGTGTGTATTTTCCTTATGTTGGGTTCATGTCAACGTTAGTTCATCAAAATATAAGATCAAGTTTATTGTTTTGATTCTAACAGAGTCTAAGAAACGTGTGTATTTTCTCTTTGGTGGCGTCATTACACATTTCCCAGAAGAACACTTTGATAACCAAAATTAAATTGAACATTGAACACCAGGAACCATTTCAAGGTTGGATGGTTAAAATTAATGACGGTATCCGGGTCTAACCATACGTGTTCTCGCCTGATCAGGAACATCAAATTACATGTTTATTTTTACTCACAACATTTAATAAACAGAACACACACCAACATATTTGTGTGAATTTTTATCTGTAGTCTAGAGACATGTCTTTAGAAAAAATACCAAAATAATGATTTTGTTTGAGCACGAGAAAAATGCAAGGAATCGTCAGTCGTTTGTAGTGAAGCTCTTTACGTACAAATTGTTTTTATTTCTAGGGCCAACTAAACGTTGTTTACGTGATGTTCTGGTCGGAGCCATATGTATATTATATTTATCGTTAAATTACATTAGATTGTATTATTGGTCTACGAACGACGACTTAGCGTTAATCATTACAATTATCTTTTATCTTATCTATTACTTCTTTTTACTGTCGATGTGTCTGCGTTTAAAAAAAAAAAAGATTACAAGCACTCCCCGAATTAAAAAATTAGAATCCTGGATTTACCGGGAATTCGGTCGTAACGACAGGTAAAAACAATCTTATAAGGATGTTGACTGCAGTATTCTATAAATAAATTTAAGTGCAACCGACATCGATCTATTACGAAATATATCTAAAACCGAAAATATTATATATTAAGATCGATGAATGATGACACATGTAAAAGAAAGAAAAAAAATCACTTGACAAACGCTGTCGTGTAGATATGAAAGTATATATTTTCATCATGTTTTTAAAAGTAGACTGGTTATTTGAAAATAATGCAGCCGAATTTCGCAAAAAAACATTTAGTCACAAACTCAATTGCAGAATACGCGATCCCGAAAAACCCAATATATATTGTTATTATTTAAAGTAAATAATAGTAGTAATAATGTTGAAATACACAAATCGGCAAATAAATATGATCTCAAAATCAATTAATTTAAACATTTTATCAAGGAAATTTTATTCAATATTATATATTATAGAAATAATACACAGTAGAAGACATATCGATGAGAAAAAATAAACCGTAGAAACAGACTTCAATTATACGCATATAAACATATCTTCAAACGTGAGTTTTTATAAGGTTTATTTGTTGGAACATTAAAAAAATTAATAATATTTTAGATTTATTTACTGGTGTTTGATGTTGTTATATTAAATCGTTTATAAAAAGGAATTAATGTGTTTGACTGAATACGCCCTTCCCTTGTTTACATGTATGTGTATCGGCTATGGCGACCAAGGCCGGGTAAACAACGTGACCTGTTTAAATCAATTTTTAGCATATCAACACATAATTTTATCGAAAAGCCAATAATATTCCATGATGCAGCAGTACTTACTTATTTTAGCCCACTAACTGTCACATTTTTATATAGCTCCGTTTTGCCGGTACACAATTTCTAATTTTGAACAATTTTCACTTCGGCAAGCTAAAATATGATTTCACAATACCACAATAACGATCTACATTGTATAACTAACATGTAATTCCCTTTAAATGTTATCCTTGAATGTGTATTAAACAGAATATGTCTTAATCCTTGTGTCTTTAAAAATGAATTTTAATATAACAACAATCTACATCTGCAGAAAATGCCTGCACAAACTGCGCGAATGTTGGGCCGATGTGATTTTATCGTAGCTACTCGCTGTGGTTAGCTGAACAACACACATTGAGTTATTGTCAGTGTTGTGTTGTCTATCCACCGGCATGTAAGCGCGGCTGTGATTGGCTGAAACTGAACCCCCTGTGGACATACTTATCTGCCTGTACTGTGCTTAGGTTTCTTCGTTCCCTGTGTAAACAAACATAACTGTCAGACTCGACATAGAAGGGAGTGGTTATTTAGACCAAGTGAAAGAAAGAGGTGACCTGGAAAAAAACTTATAATGAATGTATACGGGTCAGTCATGGAGAAAAATTTGTAGTTGTGTTTTGAAAAAGCCCCTGATTGCAAGGAAAATGTCGGCCGCCATTACTGGTGTTGTTGTAAAGCTACGGATTTAACTGTCAATAGCACGGAGTAGCTGATTCATTAGGATTTGATTACACTCTATCTTCCTACAGCGTGCTCATTTTACTTATGATAAAACGGCGAGGATAACGTGGGTATCTCGAAACCGACGCTATTCAGATTTTATCACGTGTTTTGAATAGCACATTGATGCCCGCTGGACCTTGCGCCGTCTTCCTGTGTTGAATTAACAATCAATGTGATATTTGAGGAAAGGATATTATATTTCCAAATTACATCAACACATTTTTATTGTAGGGCGAAAACGTACAGGGAGCTAGTTTTATATACGGATTATGTATACCGTGCGTCGATAATGGCGGACAGTAGTTTATGTGCCGTGTTATTATTTGTGGCAGAAAGAATTGTTACTGTGTAGACCATCAGTCTAACCACTCATTTTTATGTCAATTCCATTTGCATTGGATAATCGTTCTCGGGGAAATAAACTAGCGAAAAGTGAAGTATTTTACATATTTTATGCATAGATCATACTTCTAGTAATAAAGATTATTTGAACGCAGAGCCTGTGTTTGATTGTGCATAGTGATGTGCAGCTTTGATTAGATCAGTAACAAAAGACCGTTTTATAACAATGCAGTTTTAATTAAAACTCCTAAAATGTTAAAATTGTATCAATGGTAATTTAAATTACAATAAAACATTTGTTCGCTTGAATTAATCTATGGTGGAAATCTTTAATGAAAAGGCATTGTAGCCTCAAACGGAATATAAACAAGGTAGTTAAAACTTGCTTGGATTGATACGTATGTATTGTTAACCGTGTAAGATTTAATCTGTTATTTCAAAATTTTACATAAGACTTAATCCACATATGTTATATACCTCATGTTTGCATAATAACAGAGGTTTATTGACAAATGTTATCAAGGACTCAAAGTGTAGGTATATTTATAATTTTGGTTCAAATCGCATCACGCAATACTTGGAGATAGGCAATGCGTACGGACGTTTACACTCGTTGATAATCAGTATTTGCCTGAATTAATCTTTTAAGTATATAATAATCTTTAAAACTAACAACAGCGAAGATACGTAAAGAAGAATCAACAGAGCTAGATAGATATGGAACCCTGCTCCTGAATATTAATTAGAAACAAAATTAACACGAAGCGAGCTTTTAAATTTAGTTTTATTGGACATATTGACGAGTATTTAGAAAATAGTACCTAAAGCACAACATTTAGATTTACATCACTTTAAAAAATGTGTAATAAATAAATGGAAATAAATAAACCGTAAGCTTTTAAAACTGATTTCTCTATCGAGATGTAGGACAGCGGTTTAAATATTCTAGCGTTTACTTCACTTGCCGTTATTTTCCCACTTTGTTTGTGTATTATGTGTGTATGAAGATAGATTATTTCTAGAAATATTCATCTCTATTAGTGTTTTGATTTATAAAGTGATATTTGTTTTTAAATCTCAAAACTGAAAATTGGATTGTAATGTCTAGATCTGATATTAAAACCAATCTTCCGTACGTATCGACCGTTTGTAACGCCTTTAAAGTTTGTATAAATTAAAGGCAATGACTTATTTCGCTTAAATACAATCTAAAGAAAAAAAATCAGTACGAGCTCCGAGATCTGTAGTGTTATAAAATAAAAATATAGATAAGAAAAGCGATAAACGCATACTTACACATCAAATAATAAAATTACAATTTATTTAGCACGAAAGTTAATATAACAAACTTAGATGAGATAAAAAGTAAGCTAATTTTATATTTAATTATATAATGGCAAGAGAAAACCAGTAAATTACATATGTACAATATTAATAAATACAAGGAATGCATACAATAATTTCAGTTTGTACAGTTTTTATATTGTATATATATTAAGTCTGCAGAAGTAGCTTTGTTTTTATATGACAATCTCTTATTTTCACTAATAAAAAGGCAAGCACATGCGTGTTTCTCAGACTTCAAAGCAACGTGGCATTATTAAAACAAACTTACAACGATACTGAGAATTTTAACTTCCTTCCGCGGAACAGGAAGTCTTTTCAAAGAAAACCCCAGGCCAACAGCCATGTGAATTTACACCGCGACACAAACGATATGTACGCTTTTTACGACTTCATTCAAAATTGAAGAAATATGTTTTCCAATTAAAACAAAAGCTTGCTACTACATATAGATAATGTTAGTTAAACATATTAAAGCTACCAACACATATCGGATGAGAAAGCATTGTTTAAAATATCACAAGCACATAGGATATATCTGTGTACAATAAATGTATGCCGCATATAGACAATACGTGGCCCGAGAACACTTGGTCGCTCACATAACATCTATAAAAAGACAAATAAAATGTAAGAAACGTAAGGCTTGTACGTGTTCTACTGCAATTTAGCATCAAATAAGAATCGATCATGGAAACTGACAGTAGGGAACTCGTTGTTGGTGTAACAAGTAAATAAAGGTGGAAGTGTATTGAGGTACCCAGAAAGAATGATAAACCATATATCAAAACTCTTAATAGGGTCATGCCGTTTTGCATTAATCAGAAAGTTTACATATAAGACCACATTTAGAACATTTAGACAAGGGATACTATTTACTGTGTTTGTTTAAGAGACAAGAGTCGACTTTCGCATCGTCATATTTAGATATTTATCAGGCACCAACTGAATAAGTACCATGCCTACATGATTGCAACCTAAATCTTATCTTTCACAATTATGTAGCAATTTTCCCTCATTTCCTACATTTGTCATTGAAAATCAATAATCACTGCTGGAACTGTCGACACTGCTATGAAAGGGATTTGTATACAAGATGGATAATTGAACGACAGATGCTACCAGAAGTACGTTTGCCCCAGGAAACAGATAACATACTGCTTACATGGCGTGTCAGTCTTTTTGAGAATTTTTCTTTTACAATGCGATACTTTCTACAAAAGCATATTTTCGTTTCAATATCATTTTATTTATATAAATATTCTTTGAATTGTGTTTGCAATATAAATTTAAAATTTGAGTAAGGAAAAGTTTAAACCATGAACACGTTTTATGTAATAAAATTTATTTTAGTAATATATATTTATTGTATTACAACGCGATGCACGTGGCCTGATACAAGTGCGTCATATCCGGTGATGATTAGTAGCAACAATGCGTTCATAAAATATCTGCCACAAATATATATCTTGAACATAATATATGTACAACGAGCTTCGTTACATTATCATTGAAACTCGTCTGTCTTGAATGTTTATGGTAGTTTCTATCTGTTAATGTCAACCAATTGCAATAATATACTATTCTGATTTTGGCAGTCAACTAAAATTGAATATACCTTACTGTGAAATACCAGCACATGTGTATTAAATGTATAGCAACTAATTATAAAATGTTGTCTACACTAGTTTTACTAAATAACTATCGTCACTGTACCTCGAAGACAAAATGTTCAAAACTTAGAAATTGAAACAGGCAAGAATATAATAACCAGCTGACTTTTTCAGTGTTGATATTTCAAAAACGTTTGTTAGAAAATGAATTCCATGTAAAGATGTACAGAGTGAACACGTGTGTTAGAAAAATGAATTCCATATATAGATGTACAGAGCGAACACGTTTGTTAGAAAATGAATTCCATATATAGATGTAGAGAGCGAACACGTGTATTAGAAAATGAATTCCATATATAGATGTAGAGAGCGAACACGTGTGTTAGAAAATGAATTCCATGTATAGATGTAGAGAGCGAACACGTGTGTTAGAAAATGAATTCCATATATAGATGTACAGAGCGAACACGTTTGTTAGAAAATGAATTCCATGTATAGATGTACAGAGAGGACACGTGTATTAGAAAATGAATTCCATATATAGATGTACAGAGATCTAAGTATAAATATAGGTATGTCAATACACACCGTGTATTTATCTAATTAGTCGGATTGACGTGTACATGAATAAGTTATCGATCATGACATATGACTGATCCTCAGGTCAACACGATGTATCATGATCAGGTGGTCATTGTGAACTACGACAGATTATATACGTCCTAAGTCACGCCACACACTGACTTCGATTTTCAGAATATCTAATTATACATGTGAGAAGACGAACAGGCAATCCAAATTCTGAAAAAGAGACGGTCAATTTCGAGGAAACGGAAGCGAAAGACACACTTCCCGGATTTTGTAAATCATTTCTCTACCAGTTTCCTGCAAAAGTTGAACGTATTCCTTTCGATTAGAATTGAATCCCCTCCTTCTCATTTCACGCCTTGATTGATTATATTGAGCGAGTCCTCTCGTGTTGGACAGTTTCATGTCAGATCTGTGTTCTAGAAGACAAAAAATTACGACAGGAAGAAATTTTGCTTAGTTTGAGCCTAAAATTTAAAGTTTGGAAACGTAGACATCGAATCAAGCTAGCTGTATACTATAAAACAGTAATGCCAACGGGCAAATTTAATTGAATCCAATAAAAGAACTTTAAGGAAACAAATAAGCCGAAAGAAGACAAACGAAACATAAATTTGAACAGTGAAACCCGATATCTTTAAATCCATATGAGAGGCTGTGGTTAAATCGGGAAAGAGGCCATCAAATGTCTACCATTTTCTGCAGGTATAACACTCCACAGCTAATTCAAACGCATGTATTTCATAAAGGTTAATATCTTTTGATAAACTTCCAAAGCGTTGTTTACTTGAAGTGAAAAACTCGAGGTGGTACATATATATAGTTCAATTATGGAAGGCCAAGAACAGGATGAGTGGAATTCAGAGAATGAGAGACATTGATAAACCAACAATAGCCGCATCAAACAATTCGGCACCAGAATGAGAGACATTGACAAACCAACAATAGCCGCATCAAACAATTCAGCACTAGAAAAAAGGAAAGTTTACGTCACAACGATACCCAAGACTAGTTATCCGTGCTTAGGACGGTCACCCAGCACGAAACCAGAATACATTTATTCATTACATATCAAGACGTGGCAAATGGTTTATATTTATGATTACACTTGCCTTTTAAAATTGCAAACTTTGTGTTGTTTAAAATGTAAATGTACAGGTCAATAAGTGAAATTCACCTATTAATAATAAATAATGCATACGATACAACATAAACCAACGAAAAGACGAACCTACCACATGATACATATACTTTTATTATTATTTTAGCCTTTCTTGATATAATATACTTTTATCATTATTCTAGCCTTTCTTGATATAATATAATTGTTCGTGGTTGAAAGTTTCACCGGGACTTTAAAACAATACTACAGGATAGCCATATCATAATATAAAAGTACCTCAAGCTCCCTATCAGACCTTCACG
Source organism: Pododesmus macrochisma (assembly GCA_032359645.1). Lineage (NCBI taxonomy): Eukaryota > Metazoa > Mollusca > Bivalvia > Pectinida > Anomiidae > Pododesmus > Pododesmus macrochisma. The sequence goes on along the minus strand of JAUMGZ010055474.1, from coordinate 15,282 downwards.
GGGACTTTAGGACAATACTACAGGATAGCCCTATCATAATATAACAGTACCTCGAGCTCCCTATCGGACCTTCAAGGGGACTTTAGGACAATACTACAGGATAGCCCTATCATAATATAACAGTACCTCGAGCTCCCTATCGGACCTTCACGGGGACTTTAGGACAATACTACAGGATAGCCCTATCATAATATAAAAGTACCTCGAGCTCCCTATCGGACCTTCACGGGGACTTTAGGACAATACTACAGGATAGCCCTATCATAATATAACAGTACCTCGAACTCCCTATCGGACCTTCACGGGGACTTTAGGACAATACTACAGGATAACCCTATCATTATATAACAGTACCTCGAGCTCCCTATCAGACCTTCGGTTTCGTCTACGTTGCTAAGATTTAGTTCAATTATCCACTATATCCTAGTATTCATTTATTTGCCTGTTTGCGTTCATAATGTACCTTTTCTCTTTTACTCGTCTTAAAAAAAACATAAAAAATAAAAAAAAAAAATATATACCACACAATACGGCATTAATTTGGAATAACTTTTAAGCTTGAATATTGTTGTTGGTTTATTGTCAATTTGATCGAATTTTTAAGATTTTCATACTTTTTCATTCTTTATTTTTGTTGCCTCATATAGGGTTCCATTGTATATAATGATAGCACATTAGCAAGGAACGAATCTTATAAACATGTTAAACCCAAACCAGCGAACCCCCACATAAACCAGAATGTATAGCACCTCTAGACGTTTAGCTCATATGATATTCAACGAACAACGATCAAAAAGACATTTTAAAGTCGAGGAACAAAAGGGATGAATAAAACCATAATGCAAGCAGTGGTTAAGAAATATTTTTAAAATTGTCGCACGTGCATAAAAACAGGAAAAAATACAGGACTAACATCACAAAACGGTAACCACGGACTGGATGAAGTTTAACAGGGAAATACATAAACTTTTGTTCTTGAATTCAAATATATAATGAAAAACATAAATCTTTACACAATGTCTGTGCTTTCTATTGATGGAAACCAACATTTAGAGACAACAAAACATACTTAATACACAAGCAGATTTACATATATTGGCAGGCCTAATGTTAATATATTCCGTTAATTTGTTTAGTACATATATATATTGTTATATATTACCATGTCATATGATGTCGTGGTGTAGAGATTAAATTGATTTACCGATAAATATTTCATCATGCAATGTTTTGTGAACTTGTATGCAATGTGGCTTCACAACTTTTATACTCGGGAAACACACGTGCAAATGAACTATCGGGCGGTAAGTAATTCCCATCAAAAAAGAAAATAATGTACATTTCCTAGATAAAAATTGCCTGTTGAGGTCGAAAGTTAAGTTTCAGGAGTATGTAAGTGCAATTTAGCGATCCATAAGGGAGACATAATGAGCAGAAACGGATTTTGTATAAAGCTTTTTAACACAGTTACTGCCCTTTATCAAAACATTATATTTCATTTCTTTGAACTTCAAAGTCAGTCCATAGTGTTATGGAATAGGGATGACTTGACCCGAGGCAATCTTAAAACATCAAAGTAAGTTTATTGCACCGGGGATGTAGGCTGCTTGATATTACGAGTAATACTTACTCGATGATTGACGGAGAATCATACACGAGGATTGTGTAAATCTATAGCAGTCCAGGAAACAGTTGACAGAACGAGAAATCCATAACCTACTTCTGTTGATTGAAAACCATACAGGAATGAACGCAAGGTGCAGCAGCGAATCCTCGAGAGCAGAGAAATACCATGCACGAAGTGAATAACATTCACGGAACAAGTCACGAACAAGGGAGTTAATTGAGTTAATATTCTAAGAAAATCCATGGCTTCACGCTGTCTTGAAGATTGCAAATCTTAAAATTTTAAGAAAAATCAAATGACGTGCAGTGAGGTAATAACGAGAAAGGTTAATGTATGTTCTCTGGTTTTTTTTATAATAAGTGCGATAACTTTTGAAAGCATTATTTTAATAAAAAGATGAAACCATGGAACCACGGAAATCGACCAGAAGATGTCACACAGAGCAACCAGAACATCGACTTCACAAACAGCATACAGTGACAACATAAGGAAATACCAATCGAGATTTATTTTTCTCGACAGAAAAGTTCATACTGTCAGAAATCCTAGTACAGTTTATCATAGATTTGAAGTAAAGTATCATAAGTGTTTGCGACAGGCCGATGGCTTATCCCAGATAAAATAAGACAAGCCTCGCTGTGGTGGGTATCAAGATTAATTGTGTGTGACCGTCACGGATGACGACATTGCTACTTTTTTGCGGTAAACACGTGCGTACTATCATGTCCTTTTGTAAACAGACCACGAGCATTAAAATACAAACGCGTTTCATTTCAGAGAAAAAACCCTCACCACAAATCTATTATTCAAAGCATTAAATTCACCTCCACGACAGGTGAGCTCCAAATTCAAGCCGACGTGTCTCTCTTTACACCGCATATAGACATAAAACAATTACATTGTGAGTTATGGCTTGTCAAACGTTGCACTATCAAAAAAACGTATTTACAAATGTATTTGCAAAATCCTATATGTATAATAAAAATACTTACAAGTATATTAATTAAATAAACTTCTATGTTTATTCAACCTACTCATACAATATACTTGTAAATACGAAAAACCAAGACAATATTCGAAAGCCGTCAGTCCATGGACATGGGAACACAAAAGGAAAGAACAAAAAGTACAATTATTTACTAAAAAAGAAAACACCACGAACTTCTCCTAAAGACTAGAAGCGAAACCAGGTGCTCGCGATTGAATAAGCGTTTCATGCTACACATGTGTCACCCGCCGTGATGCTTCCGTATCATTCTGGTGTTTGGCAACCTTTTCCATTGTAAGAAACAAGCGTATGTTCAGTTAACGTGCTTGTGTTTAGTTAGTAATGTTTTGTTTTGGGCATGTACTTATTGAATTCTGAGTAAGGCCAGTTTAACCCGGAATATAGAATACACATAAATTTAGGTTCCTCAACTCGTTAGGATGGGATATCGGGTTTTATCTCACTAGGGTTTTCTCCTACGATTTTCTGTAAAAATATCACTTGTTGACATTTTGAATCACCCGTGGCGGACGACGTCTGCGTATGAATACGAGACAACTTGTTGTCTCGTTTCAGGCACAAACAAGGAATAAGAAGTAGTCGTTTTGATCGCTATCATTGTAAATATAAACTTAAGAATTAAAATTATTTAGACAATACGCAAATAAACCCGTTTAAAGAATGAACTGTATCAGGTGCGTGCGTAGAGACGGCGTTATTCATTCGAGTGAGAGGTCACGGTATTGTGACGTCATTTCTATTCAGGTTTCAGCCAATAGGAACGGCGCTAGGTGTTATCTAACATGTGGGATACATTTATAAAACCCACCTCTCTAGAGTGACGTAACCTATATGGATCGTAGGAGAAAAGAGGTTATTCAATATGCACAGGCGCATGCACATTTTCTGAACATACAACGAACGCCCAATCGTCCTAGACCCTGTTTTCGTTTTTATTATTGAAGGTCGTGATATTTCCTTTTTAGTTTGTGACATTATACACTATTTTGAGGAATGACTATGTAAGCGTTGTATATACCTTTAAAAAAGTCTTCGATTCAAAAGCCAAACAAGATCAGCTGCAAAAGTTAATTAAAAAAAACTGAGATAAATAAATAAAAAAATATAAGTAGATCTAAACAAATAAATTAATTTTTTTCTGTTTGTTTTATTAGGGTTTAACGTCACGACCAGAATATTTCGATATTGCGACAGAAGAGAAGAATAATAAATCGGAAAGATTAAATGAAAAAACCTTGATGCATCGGTGAAATAAAAATGAGCTTTCGAAGTCTCTGAAATAGTACGCTGTAATGATATCAAATTAGAACTTGGAATTTAGAAATCGCTAGAACATTATCATGGCATTTCCATGGGAAATCTATGAACGGATACATAAGAAAATGCATGTATTGAAAGATTAAAACTAAGTTGAATTGTACATGTTTTTTTTTACTTTAATGCTATACAAGTTCCATGTGTTATGTAAGGGCACATCCCGCGGGACGACACCTTAAAAACGATTACCTTTCATTAAACATTGCGGAACTGCAGGTGACTTCGTTATGTTGTGCTTCAATTATATTAAGTTTTTAATTCTCCTGACAAAATCGGCATTTGTGAAAAATTTGTCGCTTAAATTCTACCTTTAGGACCGTATTGAGTAAATAACGATGCACCGTGCACCACTAAAACGGCACAATGACCCACGTGAAACTGAAGAGTGAGGTAATGACGTCAGCAAGGTAGCGGAGGCATGCACATATTATGGCACCTAACAGAGGAGGGGGCGATTACGGTGACTCAAGGTGAACATGTTCTTAGGTATAGTCTGCTACTCCCGAAAAGTGTTGTAGATAATGATTTGTATTTACTCATGATTCATAAAGCCCTTTCAATATTTTCTTTACATTTTTTTTTTTAATTGTGAGCATTGTCGGATGCCATGTAATTTCGTGCCATGAAACAGGGCATACACTGAGGCGAAAATAAGGACGCAGTCACGTTTTAACGTTCAAATGCAGGGTAAAATGACGACATCATAACATTATGTAGGGTGAAATTTTTTTAAAACTAAATGATCAAATGTTCCTGTCGCCGCTACTCTTCCTGTCCTATCTTTTTTCTCCTTTTGTCTTTTGTCGCGATATCGGTGAAATATTCTGGAAGTGACGTTAAAAACCCCAATTAAACAAACAAACAAAAAGTAAGACAAAATTATGAACAATTGCATGGAATAATTACAACTAAACGACAAACGACAATATGAACAATGCTGGGTAAAACTACAAAAGTATACGACAGATGCAGAACAAACTAAGACGATATGACATACTTTATAGAGAAATTAGGCCAATATGACAACACGAGACCACGGAAGTGTCTTTGTCATCATTAGTCTATGCATACACCATCTATATTGATTAATGATTTAGCACGTTGTGACCATTCTATTCAAATACACTATCTATATTGCTTAATGATTTAGCACGTTGTGACCATTCTATTGACTTTTCATTTTATGATTTTACAAATATTACGGGGATTAGTTGCGCCTATTCTTACGTTATCGTTGTCACAAATAATTGGGTCGAAAATGACATTCTTACGTGACAGCGTCATCTTTTACCTACAGTAAGAAAGCACAATGCAGCTATCTGGTTCGTTGTTGAATGATGGTCACCATGGTCACCATGCTCAATGTGCGCATTTGTCTTGCACTGATTGACGTCGGATTCAATTTATTTTTTCCCCTCTAATCCTTATATTATGGAATCGATTTCAAGGATTTGTTATTTTCAGAACATTCACCCAGGACTATACGATGTATGGAATTCTAAAAGAGATTATAAGCGAACAGAAATAAACCTTGATCAGATAAACACATGCGGTACGCGATACTTCGTGTAGACCGCACGGTCTGTATGGCTCGTTAGGGTCATGCTGATTTTGTCCAATTAAGGAAACATTTCAGACCTCGAGCACTGATGGTTTAGTTTGTTTCAACCTGCGTCTCGTGACCTGACCGTCTGTGAAGACACGATCAGCGCCGACGGCACAGGTGCGAAGAAGTATCTCTCGGTAAAGACAACTATTTGCATGGCAGCAGGCAATACAGCTTATGGTGTATTAGACCGATTTGCATTTGTTCTGCCGTCTTTTCATAACTGTGCAATGACAATTGATCAACAAATATGTAATTAGCGTTGAAGTTTGAATTATTGTACAGATCGTTGATTGGTTGTTTTTCACCGTGAGCACTATTCTAATGTGACATGGACACATTGCATTGCGAGTGTGGCATTCAATGACCGACACCGTTAAATTAATTCCGTTTTCCTTGTTTCTCTTCTCTCGCAAGGAAGTCACCTTCGGACACTTGTTTAGTGCTTCCTTTCCAAATTGCAATACCGTGAGACTATGTACTTCTGTCACGGTTGGATTGTTTAAATCGTAAATCATTTATGATGTTTTGATATAAGCTACCACAGTTAGAACAAGTGAATAAAATATGCACACAGAGATAGATAACCCTTTCTTAGTAAAAAATTGACAGACGTGTAAAAACACTAACTTGTAAACCGAAATGCAAATATAAAAATACATACAACATGAAAAGGAAGAAAACGCATAAGAAAATCAAATATTCCAGATCAGGCTCATCAATAGACACTCAAGAAAAAATGGATTAAGGATGAACAAATATACTCCGAGGAGCCAACAGGAATTGACGCTTAAGAAAACTCAACAAAATAAAACAAAACATGTTCACTCATAATTTAGCACACAGTAAATATGGAAAATATACAACATATATATACTCTGGACAATTAAGGTTTTGTTGACGAAGGTAGTCGACGATGTTATGATTCACTTTCATAAAGTCAAAAGACTCGACCGACTAAAATAAATCTGCAAAGTTGAAAAAAGATAATTTCGCTCTCTTAATCGCATGAGTCCATTGACGAGGACAGTCCTAAGGAAAGAGGAGGCGTTCTCGATTATAAACAGAAAGAGTGGAATCAACGGAAATAAGTTGACATCGCAACAATCCCCAAGACAAGTTATCCATACGAACCGATTAAGGACGGTCACCCAGCACGAAACCAAGCGATGTGGTTAAACTGGTCAATGATGCTCCAACCTTCCCACTTTCGTATGAAACAAGAATAGTCATAGAAAAACAAATATATACAAAAATGAAAGTAAACAAGAGACACCACAAGCTTTTTTTTAAAGCTTGGAGCAAAACCGTGTCCGCGATATATGCGCTATACACGGATATTTGCATTATACATGGATCCTCTCGCATCTAAACATAACAGAGCAGAGTTTTGCTTTTCTGTTGTAAAATATTACAATCAACCAAAACTTCGTAAAGTAAATACACGTCTTCTATTGTAGGAAATTTACATTTATAAAATACTTTGTTATGTTCGTCTAAGAGTATGTTCAGCTTCGCAAGTGACAGCCATTAAAGGAAACAAAAGTGCAAGATTATCGGACAGAAAAGTTAAATGTCACCAATGACATTGATGATAAAATCAAAGAATGCACAGGCGGCAAATGTATAAATCCAAAAGTACAGACTCAGGGCAGACGAACATTACGTGCATTATTGATAAAAATGAAGATGATATATTAACATAATCCCTTGCCTTTATATAAATCTCGGTACGACACCGTAATATGGCCTATATCCAGTTCGGAAGTGCTACAATACATGAACCATCCTCCTAAAACGTTCCAGTTTCTTTCACGCAAACCATCCGGATTAGATCAACGTTTAATCAGGCCACATGTATCTTTGAATCAATTATAATGGATTTCAATTCCGTGGTATGTCTCATGTTTTGCATATAACTGATATAATTGATGAGGTACTTAGAGTCAGCTTTAAATATATCAAACTTTAGGATTATTAAGATCAAATCTGTTGTCAGTGCATTATTACTTTGACACACAAATGGAAATATGCAAGTTAATCATCTGTGAAAGTTCTATTTTTAGCAAGAGTGATCTTGACCCTTGACCAAAAAACCCCTAAAAATAATAAAAATCCTTTAAAACGAGACCTGCCAGAAAGCCAAAACAGAAATTAAAAAGTGTTGACCTTTTACCACATTCTGTACTTAACTTCCATTAAGTTGTGATGTGTATTTGGTTCCAGTTCTAAATAGCCACAGGTCAAGAATTTGATACAATTGACCTCTGCACCTTGGGGGATAGGGATGGGAGATGCTGTAAATGTAATGTAATATAAAATAAAACTTTCAAAATACATTTATGGTACATTTGGTTTCATTCATTACCTTGTTGGTCAATGATACATTCTTTATTTTTTGACAGTTTTTGTAGTATCTTTATCGCATATCGTGTTATTATGTTTGTCATTCTTATAATGCACTAGGTTTTGTAGTATCTATCGCATATCATATGTTGTAATGATTGTCAATCTTATAATGAATGCACTAGGTTTTGTATTATCTATCGCATATCATATGTTGTAATGATTGTCAATCTTATAATGCACTAGATTTTGTATTATCTATCGCATATCATATGTTATAATGTTTGTCATTCTTATAATGCACTAGATTTTGTATTATCTATCGCATATCATATGTTATAATGTTTGTCAATCTTATAATGAATGCACTAGGTTTTGTATTATCTATCGCATATCATATGTTATAATGTTTGTCAATCTTATAATGAATGCACTAGATTTTGTAGTATCTATCGCATATCATATGTTATAATGTTTGTCACTCTTATTATGCACTAGATTTTGTAGTAATTGTACGGAAAAGGAACGAATAAGATACGGGTCTCCAAGATTTTCAGATTTTCTTTTGATCTTTTTCAATGATTTCGTCTTTCTTATAGATAGCTTATATAATTTTGAAACGACAGAGTTCCACGAGAAATAGACATGCCTTTCTCTGTCTGCCATCTTCCTTTCAAATGTTGTGACTTCGGCGAAGCTACTTCTAAAGTAGTAAAATAGTAAATCGAAAAACAAAGACGATATTCTAAGGCCGTAAGTCCATAGACATTGGAAAACAATAAGAAAACGTTGGACGCATACAGAAAAATGAACCAAATATACATTTATTAACTAAAAATGGAAACATTACGAACTTCTATTAAAAAAACAAAAATAAGCGAAACCAGGTGCTCGCGATATGGTAAGCGTTTCCTGCTACACATGTGTCACCCGCCGCGATGCTTCCGTGTCATTCCGGTATATTGCAACCCTTTCCAATTTTTAAAAAAGAAGCACATGTCACCATAAGAAAACACAGGTTCCATTTTGAATTAGCCATATGGATCACCATATCACCCAAACTCCCAGCAGCTACAATGTGTCAATGACAGTCGACGAAGAGAAGAACGCGATCTGGATTTGCAAGGACAATGTGCCTACCATTTTGTTATATCCGTCGTGTTTTCCCAAGACATTGTACATAGAACTGTACATGACAACATCATTATAAAGCCTCCTTATTTTGTCAGAAACACTATGTTTTTTGTTATAAGGATTATTCGTCTTGCAAAACATTAAATGTCATGTCAAAAAATTTCCTCTGTACAAATTCGAAATCGAACATATTACGGGGGAACACGACGTTTGCCTTTGGAAACTGCAGTATTTAGCAATGATTGAAGTTTCCTTGGTATATTGATTGAAGATGATATTGCAATGTTGAGAAGATTTTGACCAAATGAATGGTCAGTCTGCAGCCCTCGTCCTTTTGTAATATTGACGGATGACCGTATCAATGATTAACAAGGTGTCAATAAGCACAGGTCTGTCAGCGCAGCATCATAAACACGCAGTCTGAACAATACCACACACTTTATACTGTAAAACAAAAATCTACACTGTCTATTACTTTGGTGAAAATTTATGGCGACGGTAATAAAATATGAAATGCTCATGTTTCAAGGGTTATAGAAGTCATAACAGTTCGTTCTATAACAGGTGGCGGGAGACCTTGATCAAACAAGAGCAGACGACATGTTGATAGGGAACATCTGAGACTGATCAGGTGTAAATTATACGTATGTTGCTAATATCACTTAACAGGTAAATCAAACCTGCTTCTATTATAGGTAAGACACAAAAAAGAAAACTTTTATAACGAATAATAGAAAAAGAGAACTAAAATAGCCAAAACAAATTAACATTAGATGAACACGAATGATCATCACCAAATAAGCATTTATATAACCAAGAAAAGGCAAACTAATTAATATATATACAAAAGTCCGCTAAACATATACACTTTTAAAAAAAAGAAATTAGAACAAATGATCAAATAAATCAAACTAAGATAATTTTAAAAAAATTTCGTTTTCATCCCTTTTTAGCTCCAGCGACTTTACTATTAGGATTATGTCCAATCTAATTTGTACTTTGCCTTGGTTTTTTTAATAGAAGTTCCTGATGGTTCTTTTTTCTGTTTACGTCCTACGTTTTCCTTTTGTTTGCCTATTTCCATGGATTTACGGCTTTTGAATATCACATTGTTTTTTTCGTATTTACTAAGCATCAATTTCACATTGATATGGCTTTGTTTCTCTAAGATAAATGCCTTTTTCCACGTTCAGAAATTATATTTTTTGGAGGATTGTCCTAGTTTTGAGGTTTGCATTCTGAGATTTCTCTTTGTTTTTGCAGCTCACGGCACTTTAATTATTAGAAAGACCATCGATATCTTCTTTTTTAACAGCTTACAACATGTACTTTTATTTTTTGTAATTGCGCTAAATTCCGTTTTTACCAAATATTATTCGTATATTTAATCGATAACCGTGATGAATGTGTGACTTGTGTGGTGCCAGTTCTATCTTATCTTATTGCTGATTTTCATATTTTTATATTTTGAATGTTTGTCTCTCTCTTATTAACAATATTTATCTTCACAGGAAAATTTCTCCCATTTAGTTGATGGCACATCTTCATTATGGTTCAGAGGGATATTTCTATTTTTTGACTCGTATCAAATATTTCTGTATAATATTTTGTGTATTGTTCGTGTGGAATGGCCCTCGTGTTCATTTTCAAACCTGTTGCTGTCGTGTCTTCTACCACGTCCTATAATTAGATAAATACCGTGTGTTATGCAATAAGAAGCAAAGTGTCAACTTTACGTGCTTACTAAAAATGAAGGGGAAAATTAGCTTTTCAGTCCAAATGTAAATAGTTTATTTAGTGTGTATAGATCCCTTGTTACCAGAGAGACTGTGTGATGGTACACGTCACGCCGACTCCTGGCTCCATTTAGTTTGTCGTATCTTGTTTTTGGTTGTAAGTGTCTGGACCTGAGCTGTGTGTCTAATACAGAACATGACGATTATCTACAGGAAGGGGGTAATATATAACTGATATTAGGCTCGTTAATGTCTCCTTGAATAATTGATTTCCATTATGTCATGGTAATTTATAGGGATAATTAGAAAACATATCTCATTGTCCGTGTGATAAGCTCTATAAAACAATGAAGTACTTAACATGTCCCCCTGTATAAATAGCACGAAAACACTACATGCGATAATAACACGTCAAATTTGTGCACCTGCCGTCACAGTATTTAGAATGATTTCCTTTATCAGAAATATAGCATGTACCTCACAGTTCTGGCTTTATTTTGTCGATATTTCAGGCCTGTGGACAGGGGTGAGCCTCATCCCACATCTTTTTGAAAAAACAAATTGTAAGTTATATTTTAACTCAACCATAAAAAATGGTTTCCCTTTTGTTTTTACTTCACTTAATTCATATGTCAGAATGCAGGAAACTGCACCATCTTAACATAAAAAATACACACAAAAAATTGTTGGGTGAGGTCGTCAGAAGTCAGGAAACTGCACCAACTTGAAATAATAAAAAAAAACTTCTTTGGAGAGGCCCCAATTCCCCCTCCCACGTCTCCAGCCACCACACAACTTTATCATTGTTTGTTCGTTGGTTTACGTAAGGTTTGGCACATGCTGCTACGGGCCTGTATTTGGTTTATTTTAAGGTTTGATGACAAAATACAAACTTTCTTCCTGAAACGGGCCACCAATAAATATGATATCTACAAGAAACAAAAAATTTTACCCCTAATTCTCTGTGTGAGAGGATCGCATCTAGGCTCCAGGCATTGCTACAAATGAACCGTCAGCAACGGACGCTCTAGAGACAGTAACTTTTCAGTAGACAACGATTTTACTTTTCTTTTCACTTACTGTCACATTATGACAAAAGACAAATCGAAGAATCGAAAATCTGTTCAGAAATACTTTATCGGCCAATTATTTCTTAACAAAATCTTTCTCTACACCCTATATAAAGCCCTGTATGTGCTGGTATTGACCACACATGTAACACTTATTGTGCATAGTTAAATATAACTTTGTGAAGAGGATCCTAAATTATGCTTTTAATCTGCTACCAAGACGAGTTTCTTGTTCAAACTGTTATCGAGCGCACCTATATCTTCTATGATAATTTAAATGTGCTGTTTTTGTGCTGGAATCGTACTTAAATTAATTAGTATCTTTGGGAACTGTCCCTCTCATCTTATGGTTAGTGCAACTTAGGAAGAAATGCATTTCTCTGTCATAAAATTATTATATGATTAAGCAGTTTCATTCAAGTTCCAAATTGAGCTCTGATTTTTAATAAATATTTTTTTATATTTATACATAACTGATATAAAGGGTTGTAAACACAACGCTTTTGACTTTGCAATTGACTTAGAACATTGACTTCCGGTTCCTGTAGACATTGCTTTATGATTCATGGTCACGCATTACTTTATAACTATTTCCAGAACATGTTCATGGTGAAAGCCATTCTAAAGCACAATGGTCAGCACGATAATTGGTTTCCTTACAGAACCTTGTCCTCTGAGGTCGAGATCATATTTACTTTCAAAGTATAAATACACACATGTCTGTGTCGATTTAAACGCACAAACCTTCACATACGTCTGGTAGAAGAATATTTCCTTTTCATAAATACTTTCCACTTTATACGTTTCGTGTTGAAACGCCATATAGCCAATCTTGTAAACCATGGTTGGAGAAATCACGACCATCTCGAAATGTAATTGAAAACTTTTCATTTCCTGTTTGCTTACAGGGCCTGCTTAAAGTCTCATTTTACAATAAATAAAACGGATCTATGGAGTTTTCTTTTAAGAATTCTTTAATGTGATTGCATTGTACTGAAAAATCCTACATGGAATAACACACGACTGTTGTAGTGTATTCCACATGGAATAATACACGCCTGTTGTAGCAGACGACGTTTTTGATTGATCTAAAGACGGTCCGCCATAGGTCTTTACCGTGAAGCAGGAATGAATGCTAAAATCACAGGCTCCTTTCACCGTGTCAATTCTCAATCCCAGATTACGAAGATGAATGGGCACGAATTATACTTTACTTGACAATTTCAACTAATTTTACTTTAATTGCCTATGAATATTGATGACTGGTGCTTACTTTCAATAGAATGTATTAGGTAGGGCTAAACCCTCGTTCCCTTTTCTTCCAATTATTACATATACACCCTAGTTGGTCCCAATCGTTGGACAAATGTCCATAATCTTTGACTTAAACATTCATTGAATTTTTCAATAAAAGCTGTTCCGAGGCACAGTGTAGTTGATAAAGCAGCACTGTCGTATCGGCTGGCTTATCTCAAAATGCAATTGATTTCATTATTCAAAATGTCAAAGAAATGTTGAGCCATGAGCTGTCGGCAATAGAAAATAATGTTTTTACTATTAGCAATTACAAATATGAATCATATACCGATAAGTGTGTTATTTTAGAATTTAATTATCGAATTTTCATCATAGTTTGACCTTAAAACATAACTATCTCTCGGTTGATAAGTGTAACATTTAAATACGATGTGTCCTTTGGGGTTGAGAGTAGAATGTGATAACAGACAAATAGTACTTCGAAAGCCATGTTTATATCAAATAATGAATGAAACCTCTATACATATATATATACACTGCTTCTTGATGAAGTTATAATTGATGATGTCAGCCTTATTATTCACGTTGTATAACATGTGCACTGAAATGTTTCAAAAACGATTTCATGAATAAAATCTCCGCTTGAATTTCAATGGCGCCATTCCTTTAAGAAAAAGAATAACTTTCGAAATCATCAAAAGATCGTTTGCATGACAAGTTGTTTATTTTCGTGCGATGCATTTAAAGGTTCCACGATAATTTTCAAATCGAAATTATAAACATTGGGGGAATTCAGAAGAATATTCTATTTGATTATTTAGAGACGAACAAAAGAAAATTGAATGATTATTCGGCGTCATGCCTAATATGAATCCAGAAATAAATTCTCGGCCAAATCCATTGGTAATAGGGCATTTGAATTGTGTTTTGATCAGAGGGTTTCGAGAACTATTTATTTTATGCGTTGAAAGGATCTTGTCACCGCACATACATATAATAAAGAGAGTCATTCAGCTTTGTAAGTTATTAATTCCAATCGGGATAAATCCAAGGTCAAACGCAGTGACTGCTATTTAAATACTTTTTATGCATGTATACGTCTTTCATTATCTGCCAAAGGATCAACGCAATATGAAAAAAAGTATCAGTTGAATTTTGGAAATTTACAAGAAGTTGAATCTCCAAGGAGCATACAGTGAAGACCCAACCCCAAGATGTTATTACCACCGGGTTGTCAGACGAAAACAAAGAGAAGTGTTTTTGTTTTAGAATTTTTAGTCACTATATGCCCAATTCTCTTGTGTTCGCTCTATATGTAAATATATGTGAATATATCTGATGGAATTGGGTCGATCAAAAACTGCGTCTCAGTAATTGCTATGTATTATAGTTTAGTAAGGTAATTTATTGGCAATTAAGCATGATATGGAATTATTAGATAGAAAAATAGTAGAAAAAATGAGCAAACAGACCAAAAACATAATGTTCTCTTAGATTGGAAAACTTAAGTAATAATAACTGTGAGTTGAAGGAACACGTAACAATTACAGAATAGAAAACCAGAGACTGATGGTTGGAGGCTGATCACAAAGTTTAGAAAAATACAATCTGTAAAGAACCTATTGAAGAATACATCTGTGAAAATATACAAGAAAGCATCTTTAAAAATAATGAATTATAAAAATGAAAACGCTATGTGATAACCGGATGTAGTTAACAGTCCGAAATACACGAAATATTGAAAAAGAGGAGAACTCTACCAAGGCTTAGAAACTGGGAAGCATTGACTACGAACAAGAATGTATTGTTCTGGTAGAAAACACAAGGTCTTCTCAATACAGTGCGGCGACATCGTTATACATACAAAACAAGAAAAAAGATAGCTTGATTTTAAGGGAGACAAATAATGATGGAAATCGTTGTCTTTTACAATACAGAGTGAAACAAACTCTAGAAAGACAGCAAGTCAATATCATGCACTCGTGTCCATATAAACTCTTATTATATTATAGCTTAAGATACATTTAATTGATTATTGATTGATTCAATTGAAAATCCTAGTTATGCCATTACATGTAGCCAAAATCTAATTCATTCAGTCTCAGAAAAAAACAGTATGAATAGGATCAACAGAACGAGAGACATTGACAAACAAACAATAACTGCGTCAAACAATGAAG
>JAUMGZ010055363.1:0-18780 GCA_032359645.1 Pododesmus macrochisma | reverse complement strand
AAGAATCAATTTGACAACATTTTGTTGAAAATTGTGTTTTTTATCTCATAAAATGTAAAAATTAATGAAATTGTCTTGAATATTATTTTTTCCACTAACAAGACGATGAAAATTTAGAACATGCAGGAAAATATCCACAAACTTTCTTCCTACGGTTTCTCGACCCGCGTATTGCCTTAAGGTCAAGAGCTAAATGTTTTGGAATGTAGTAGGGTTTTGGCATCGGTTGGAAGTCATAATCAGTTATCGGTTTAAATCGGTTGCTCCTTCCGCTTCGATTTTACCGATTAATAATCTGCCTAATTAATGCATTTTATTGAAAATGCTTTCTTGTCTTTTGCTGGCAATTTGCGACTGTTCTTTTGACCATTTTAATCAGTTATTTCACGAAAAGCATTATTTATTAATAATTAGAAATTTATAAACATGTTTTCATAGCTTATTTTGATATAAATATACCAGTTTGTTATTAGGCAACCAATAACCAAGTAAAACAAGGACAATATTATGTTTAATAATCGATTATCGGAATCGGTACATGTTAATTACTAATATATCGATTATTACAGAGTATCGGTTCATAACTAGTATGTAGTTACTTTATAGGGTATGGAGAGCCAAATTTGTTCAAGTCGTGCCCCTTGGATCAGAAATATATTACGCGTTTTGGAGTCAAATTTTAGTACTATATATCTAGCAAATATGTTAACTTTTCACATTTTCAAGCTTAATGTTTTATTATGTAGTAACTTTAGGGCATGGAGAACTAAGTTTGTTCAAGGCGTGACTGTAAGGTAAAAATAGCTGATGTGTTTTGAGATCAAAGTTCAAAACTATATAATATAATATATATATATATATATATATATAGCATTTTTGACTTACTCGACCAATTTCATCCAAACTCTATAGAAGGCATCCTCAAGGGAAGGATATTCAGATTTGTTCAAATGAGGGGCTTAGTCCCCAGTGGGTGAACATTTGAGGCCTAAATTGGGAAATTTAACAAAATTTCAAAAACGTTATAAACCAGGAGACTTAATGTTGAATGCTTAATTAGTATGAAGTAAAAGCCCAATTCTCTTTACAAAATGTTTTTGTAATAAAACATTTGAAATTGAAACATTGATTCATAAATGTTAAATTTGCCACATAACTTACCTTACCTCAAGCATAAATTGTCGACAGGCCCCACATGGTGTAATCACAGAGTTCTTCATATCGCTGTAAAAAGCACAAGATACAACGCAATAAGTGTCATGTGTTACACGCAATGGGATATTACGATTTTCCATAGAAGCAATAGATAGATATTTTTTTTTAAAAGGATGTTCAATCAAATTAAACTTTTTATGCACTAGTATTATTTAGATAAAGTAGTAAATCGAAAAACCAAGACGATATTCTAAAGCCGCAAGTCCATGGACATTGACAAACAATAAGAAAACGTTGGACGCACACAGAAAAATTAAATTAACCAAATATACATTTATTAACTAAAAATGGAAACATCACGAACTTCTATTAAAAAACTAGAAACGAAACCAGGTGCTCGCGATATGGTAAGCGTTTCCTGTTACACACGTGTGACCCGCCGCGATGCTTTCGTGTCATTCCGGTGTTTGGTAACCCTTTCCACTATTTAAAAAGGAAGCAGGTGTCATCATAAGAATAAGTCACAGTAATGGTCTTGTAGCCATACATAGAATGCTAAAAGTTACGTTGAGATATTCAATGTATCTAAAAGAAACTACAGTATAGCTAGTACCGAATTCAGTGTAGCTAAAATTTATTGTAATATATAGGTGTAGCCACAAAGTTAACGTTCTTCAAAATAGCTAACATTGACATAAATGAACATAAAACACACTTCAATGTAGCTAGAAACGTACCTCAATATTTTAAAAACACTTCATTACAGTTCAAACGCACTTCAATGTAGATAAAACGTACTTCATTAATTGTAATGCACTTCATTGCAGTTCAAACGCTCTTCAATGTAGCCAAACCGTGATTATTGTAGCCAAAACGTACTTCAGCGTAGCCAAAACGTATTTCAATGAAGCCAAAACGTACTACAAAGTAAAACATACTCTTATGTAGCTCAAACGTACTTCAGTGTAGCAACTACTAGTTTATACTTCAGTAGCATTGTATAGATAAGTGTAAAACGTTTGGTTAAACAGTTTTGTTTCATCGATTTATGAACTCGGTGTGTTCTTCTGGTACATGTATTATCAACTTAATCTGAATTACCATTGTATTAATCAATTCTTCTTCAATTATAAAGATATAGAAAGATGCTATTAATATTTTATAGGAAACAATAGTTTGCACTAATGGCAATGACTGAGGTACCACATTTGATGACTCTCCCAAATATCCCAACTGATCTATATTTGTCCATTTGACTGTACATAAAAAACGACTTTTATACAAAAATCGTCTTACCGTGCCATAATTTCAAGTTAAAAAAAAAACTATAGAAATATGCTGATTTATAACAAAGCAAAATTTCAACATTTTAATAAATGTACTTTATCTTTAAAAACAAGAAGAAATAGGATCAACAGAACAACAGTTGTTGACAAACAAAACAATAGCTTCATCAAAAAGTCACCACCAGAATGAACTAGCAAAGAATTGAGAATTAATTTATTATAATAGCGTATTCTTTTCGAAAGGATGGTCGCAGTACAAATGCACTTCTAAAACCTACAGCAGCTCATAGACGATGATGACGAGTCTTTGTAACTTTCATTTAATCATGTTGATACTGAAGTACTAAAATGTATAAAATGCAACAAAAACTATTGTCATCTGACATGTTGTTATTACATACAATCCTAAAAACTTACTTCATTGCGTACACAGTACTGGTTACAGATCCCACTTAGTAATACACACAGACTCTGTAACGGTCGCGTTGACTTATTAGTCGACTGTTCTATCTATCGTTACTTCATGCTGCAACGTCACGATTTGAAAAAACTTATTACAAAAAAATAACATTACTCACTTTGAATGACTGAACATAGATAGCCATTTCTGTTTTGTCTGTAGAATTTGAGCTGCTGTTTTCACTTTATCCTTGTTACCTTCCCTGTCTCTCGGCAGACGATCAAGTGACAGAGACGACATATTTCACAGCTCTTGCGGTTTCTACGTGTCGTACAAATTCCAACTATGAACCAGGCCAAAATGTTTAAGTTGACCTATGCATTCTATACAATGGTCAAGGAACCACTTTGTCACTTTTCTCCGTATACAATTATATAGGCAGCTCTGTTTGTGAAACACGAATAACTATAACATGTCAGTAAGATGTAACGAAAACAAGTCTTGCAATAAACTAGTCAAACATTCGTCAAATATTTATCAAACACCACGTTAAAGAAGAACAAACATTAACGCCGTCTTTGACCACTCAGTGGCTAAGCTATATGAACTCCTGTATTTTGGGTCGATGAATCGACGATCGCCCTCCATCCGATAAGTGGAACTTGATAACTTGGAATTCTTTATCTCTATCGATTTTCTTATCTATTTCTGTGTTCCAAGACAATAAACAAGAACCTCTTCAATGCTAGCTGTATAACAGTCATGATAAAATGTTATTATATCAGAAACATAACTAAGCAATTAAGTCATGAGCGGATTCTATCACGACCTTCCATCAGGTTTTACTGATAACATTTATTGCGACATTATCTGGGACTTTTGAGTTTAAAGAAACAATGTTTCTATATGCGGCAATCAAATCGGGACGGTATTGTTTACAAGATACCGGAACTTCCAAGAACGGTATATGACCCAGAAACGGAAGCCGGGTACCGGTGATAACTTTATTCCAATGCCAACATCGATAGATCCAGACAATCTTGCCTTTGTTCCTATTTAAATTGTTCTCATCACTCGGGTTGTAGATACACGTATCAAAGATCAATAAAGGATGCAGTTATCTCAAATATGTGGCAGTAATACATTTAAAATATCGTTATATGTATAAACATTATCACAGCCACCAGATAGTTATTTGAACAAAAGAACTATTACAGCTATTTATAAAATTGATTTGATATTTAAATCAACACCATACTATAAATCTGCATCGTAATACAGTGTGTTCAATGTGTTATATATATGTCGACGTAAAAACTGTTCCAGTATTCTGGGAGTACATTTCCAAATAATCACGGGTCCATACAATACCACGGGTCCATACAATACTAAACTTTTCTTTTTTAATTAAAAGGTAGTTTCTTCCTGATATGATACATGTAACACATTCTCATGTAATACACCTTTACTATTCCACAATATAGTACATTTAAATAGCATGAATGGTCATTCCGTATATATATCAAAGGACTTGTCCAATACAATTATCTGGAACATATGAACATATCCCATCAACAACTATATGAAATTGTCCCCAACGGAGAAGGCAAGCCAACTTATTACAATTTAAATCTAACATCCACACCTTGACCACAACTGTGCGTAATTATCTTCAGCGAAGAAGACAACTCAACTTAATATTATAATTTAAATCTAACATCCACACCTTGACCACAACTGTGCGTAATTATCTTCAGCGAAGAAGACAACACACTTAATATTATAATTCAGAATAAAAATCAACAGCTTGACCACAGCTTGTTGACAGACTAGGGGCATTTGACCGCCTGGTTAGTGTCAAGTGCGGTTTTAATCGACATAATACTAAAATCAGTGTATCATGGTTGTACATTACTGAACCTAAAGGGGAATGTGACGTCGTGTCTGTACGTGCATGGTTTAATTAATTAAATAAGAACTCGATGTCTACTTTTTCTAAGATATCAATCAACATATTTAAAAGGATACATTAACATGGACAACCCATTAAAGAGCAACGATGATCGTACACGCTTATGTCAATCTTAAAAAGAATGTGTGAAGGAGTAAATAGCTCTGCTGTTGGTAAATGATCTTATGTTTAAATTACCATATGACTGAATGAACTAACCCTCAGGTAACATTGTGGTCATGAATAAACTTATTGAAGAAATATCGTTCAAGATATCAACAGCGTAATTAGGTTGTCTTATGCATATAGTTTATTTCAAAACTTGTGTTTGTAATATGTATTATGACAATAAAGAATATAATTATGAAATATATATCTATACATGCGCATACAGAGCTTCCTCGCTGATAAAGTATGTCAAAGAGCAAAGAGTTTTGTTTCACAAGAATTAATTCTAATTAAATACAGCTTTGTTCTATGATATGGATGAAATCTGTACAGCGTTTTCCAAATAAAGCACTGTTGCTGCCTTTGTTTGCATTTAAAAACAACCTCGATATTAGAAATTAGCTGCAAGACCCAAACTGTATGGTTGGTGACTGATTCTGGCCATTGTTGCGTTGTCGCGAAAATGTGACAAAATGAACGCGACAACGCAACAATACGACAACCGTCAAAGCGACAAAAGTAGCGCGTCTAAAGTAGCGCGCAAAAGCCACAAATCGACAATGAAACTTTGTCGCGCTGGTGCATTACATTGTTGCGCTGTCGCAATGTTTTGTTGGCGCGTTAGTGAGTTCATAGTGTTGTGTTGTCGCGTTGTCGGATTGTCGAGTTGTGGCTTTGGCGTCTCCGACAACTCGACAACGCGAAAATAGCCAAAATCAGCCACAATAAACTGTGTGCTGTCGATGTCCGAAAAAAATACCTAAAATCAAATTAAAAAATATTTAAGATTGTAGAATGTGTTTGAGTCTTCTATGAATGTATACTATTACTTAAAATAATCTTCTATAGCGTTTTGTTGTTAACAACAATAATTTTCAATAGTTTAGGAAATCAATTGAGCGATCAATCTAATATATCGAATATATATACAAACACTATTGTGAGGAAATATTAAAACATGCATTTTACGAATATATATATATATATATATATATATATATATATATAAAGATCTATATGAATTATGGAAACAAACAATTTAGAAAGTACCAACATTTTATCAAGATAACCTAAAACAACAAAACAAACATGACATTCTTTCGAGGGTAGAATATAGTGACTCGATATGGTATGTTTCAATATAGCCATCGGATGTTTGTTGAATATGTAAGCAAAATAACACAGATGAAAATAACGTGACATCGCTCAATATGTGCGCGGTCACCAGGAACGCATGAACTGCTAATGTACTATATGATTGTTATAATACAAACAACAAATATTTACCAACAAGTAGATTACTTTTTAGAGCACTCTATATTCACAGAAGTCACTTAGCAGTGTTAAAAGGAATTTATCAGTATCTTTATCCGACCTTTATCCTTTCAGAATAGACATTCACAAACATGCATTAAAACTTCAATGTAATATATTTTTGAATATCTAAAGAATATGTATTATTTACTACATTTAATTAAAAGTTTGTGTATTAGTGTCAGTTTGCATTTGACGAGTTTATTCAGGTAACTTATCAACTACAATGTAGTAAAAATTACATCAATGGTTTTATGACAAATTCAACAAATATATTTATGTGACAACTTTTCATTAATGTCAATCGGTAAAACAGTTTATTATGTTATATGCTTTGTAAAAATCGCCAATGTTAATACACTCTGTATTCAACTGCATGCACAACAGCGCCACACATTGTTATATGCTTTGTAAAAATCGCCAATGTTAATGCACTCTTAATTCAACTGCATGCACAACAGCGCCACCCATTATTATATGCTTTGTAAAAATCGCCAATGTTAATACACTCTTAATTCAACTGCATGCACAACAGCGCCACCCATTATTAAATGACCAATTAAGGCAATACGCGGGTGAGACAACAACTTAATAATTCTTTTTAAAAAAAAAATCCGTGTGTTTTAATCCTTATTTACAATAGAGGTTTCAATATAAAGCATGCGGGAAATCCATCAAGCATTTTTTTTTATATTTCATTTTTTGAAAATTTAAATATTTTTAATAATACATAAATTCAATTTTTTAAAAATGTACAAAATGTATCACAATTTTTTTATAATGATTATAACCTTTATGTTGTTACGTGAATTTGAGGTTTCACTTATGATTTTGTATTAGATTTATGGTTGCGTTGAGATGAATTTGTGAAGAAGTTGACATTGAATTTTTCTCAAAACCTAGCAAAGATTTTATCAATGAATTTGCAATGTACATGGAATTTTTTATAAAAAAAAACATTATGAAGTAGTTTTCACACCCGCGTATTGCCTGAATGAATGTTAACACATCGTACTGTGTGAGAAATACATCTCCATTCCAAGAGCAATAACCGCTACATGCAAATCGTCCTGCTCGCTTTAATCACGTACATGTACACCCTACCATTGTATGTTATTTATGTAGGTGACTTAGTTTAATTGCTGATTTTCGTGATATCACCTACATATTTGAACATTTAAAAGTGAACCGCTTCTTTGTATGTGGTATGTCACTTAATGCTCGTGTGTCAATTATTAATTAAAAAATTAAATGTTTGTGAATATATCAGTACCATGGTTAGACTTTAAAAAAATGTGATGCATAAATCATATGCTTTGTGTTCATGACACTTTTGTTAAAGCAAGTCATACACTTAGCTATAATAACCAAAGCTATATTATAAAATGTCAACAACGTTAGATTACATATTTCAAATTCAAACTGAAAACATGGGTCATTCAAGTAGTTTAATTGAATTTACGGGCGTAATTTATGATACACATTTGTATTTACATCTTTGATGTTATGTTTGCTCAAGAATACAAATATTCGTACCAAAACGCCTGCTGATAAATAGGTGTTTTGACATACAATAATCTGAAGCAAATACCATTTGTTTACTGATTTACAACATCTATTAACCCAGTTAATATTAAAAGAATTCCAATTTAGTCACACTTGTTTATTTTGTATCTTAAACATATTTAGTTCGATTATGCATAAACTAATTTTAGATAATGATTTTATCTAGAGATATGTGTGGCATCGATCTTGCTGTATTATTCACATAACGAATGATATACCATGTTATCTGATTCTATCTTTAATTTGATCACATTCAATGGGTTCTACACATTTAACACCACCTTTACCATATAAATGTGTTACTAAATATGTTCTCATTTACCATCTTGAAATATTTAGAAACTAAATGTATACGCAAAAAAATTATCATATAAAAAAGTCTTTTAAGCGAAGTAGTTGCCTCCCCTTTCATGCAGCAATTAACGAATGAGCTATTGCATATAATCGCCAATTACTACTTATAGTGCATGCTATGATACATATAAAGTGACATATTGAGTAACTGTAGTAGATGCATGCCATGGACGAATATACAGTAACCATCTTTTACTTGGTAAACCGGCGCAGTGGTTCAGAAGTAAATAGTGCCTGTTGGCTGGTGTTAGAATCCAAGACAGGGGTTCGAATCCTGGTCGCGTCAAAACCTAAGACGATAAACTTAGGTAATCTTCTCGCTCCCTGCTAAGCGTTCAACTCTGGGTAGATGAAGGACTGGTTGGCTTGGTGGCATGACAATGTGACCTAGTTTAGTAGCATGTCAATGTGTCTGCGAGACTGTGATACTGCACTATAAAGTTGCCATACGTGCACACTGTCACAAGCAAACACCGTCGCGATATGAACTATACATGAGTTGAAGGGGTGTTAAACCCAAATAAAACAAACACATTTAATTTGGTAGTTTAAAAAGACATTAAGTTATAATTGCCTCCTTTGATAAAACTTACCTGTAAATAGGCTTGTACATTGCTGATTCTGTTTATGTCTTTTATTTCACATGTTAACACCACACCGTGATATGATGGTTATTACATGCACTCAACTACAACTGCGCGATTTTTTACATCATTAAACACAGCGAATCCATATATGCACGTCCTCACATCTGTTAGTAACGACACTCAAAACAATACTTCTACAGGAAGGAATCAAATGTGTCTTTGAAAACCTGATCCGTAGTCATTCACTATTATATTATCCCGAAGCCATCCATTATTATGTTATTCCCAAATCACCGAAGTCAGTTATGTTTTTTATCCCAAAGAAATTATTATATTTTATTATGTTCCTGACGTCCTCTAAAATTCTATTGTCACGTTGATGTTTTGGTTGTAAAATAAACTTTTCCTTTTTCGTTCAAACAAAACTTTCCCCAAACATTCATAATAATGGCAATACACACTTTAAAAAAATAACCACATTCGTTGTTGCTAAGCATTCTTTTTTTCAATAATCGACAAAAATGTCCCACCAACCGAGTTTGAGAAACATTTCTCAACTATTGTCCAGTACTTAACACACGATCAAAGGACATACAATGAATCATTTTTGCGCGTCCTTTGCATAGATCTGTAAATACACTCATCAAAAATTGCTTTCGATCTTACGGAATGCTAAACTCTTTCAATATATATAAAATGGGTAGATATTAAGGTTTTCTTGTGAATCGGTGATGCATAGTAAGTCCGTTGGGACAGAATCCATTATTGCTTAAACTCTCGTGTTAGTACTGATGTATTACAATAGAGTAATTTGTAACAGAAGTAAGAGAGGCTGTGTTGGCAGGTATTGGTGTGGAAGTAAGGTAATTTCAAATTGATCCTAAACACGTAACGGTTAAATAATTGTAGATGTTACATATTGGCAAAGGTAATTTTACGCCTTATTTTGAACATTTCCAATAAGTCGACACAGCTCAATATGTTTTGCATTCTGTGTACACAATAGTGATAAATATACCGTGAAAAACAAGCATCCTAACGAGAAAATAGCAACATCAACATAGCAGTACACCTAGATATTGAATGAATGGTACACATTGAAGGTAGCAAACACGTAAAGGTCAACGCTGTATATCTTAGACAGAATAGAACATCTTAGATACGAGCAAGAACGAAACATCTTAGATCAGAATGAGAAAAGAACATCACTAATCAGAGCAAGAAATGAACATCTCAAATCATAGCAAAAAATGAACATCTCAAATCAGAGCAAGAAATGGACATCTCAAATCAGAGCAAGAAATGGACATCTCCAATCAGAGCAAGAAATAGACATCTCCAGTTAGAGTAAGAAAAAGACATCTCAAATCAGAGTAAGAAATTAACATCGTAAATCAGAGCAAAACAATCTAAGATCGGAGCAAGTATAGAACATCTTAGATTGCAGCAAGAATATAATATCTTAAGTCAAAGCAAGAATGGAATGTCTTAGGTTACAGAAAATTAATCAAAGATCGGAGCAAGAATAAGACTTATCAGTATTTCTTCCGACTCGTTTGATATTTAACTAAAACTCGACGACAAATCTATGTCTTATTTACATTAAACATTGGGTACACAATAAGTTATTAAATGTTATACAGTAAATGGCGAGTATAGACCACTTTGTGAATTCAGTGATTATAAAGGTACGATATGCGTGCAATTGGAAGTTTTTAATAACTAATCATATTGATAAGACTACATGTACTCACCCCATTCTAACAGTATAATCCCAATAAATAGTCACAGCCCTGTTTGAATGTCTTAAACACAGCAATCGCACTCGCGGCGTTTAGTGTTTATACAGATAAAACATGCATTCTCTTTTAAGTTAAGAATAACAAAATCAGATAAAAACTTCTTGTAAACATTAAGTGCAATTTATCACATATTAAAAGCTATAAATTACACAAAGTGAATAAAACACTGTTTGGAATTATAACCGCAAATACGTAAAGGTATTAAACTTTAAAAGACAGCTTTGTGCCGTTAAAACCTTGCTGGTGGTAAATATCAATAAAGTCTGTGTTTATGTATTCAATCCCTTTAAATGCACTTTTCATTTTGTTTTACGAACTGGCAATACACAAATTATCCGTAGACAACACATACATAGATGTTTACTAATATAGAGACAAAACGCCATGCTCTCTTAACAAATACATGATGAAATGTCCAAATAACCTTACTATGTGTTACTCTTAATGTTAAGGTAGCCTGACTATCCACATGAATATCCACCGTTCTCAATGTCCTAATGACCGTACTCATTCGTTAATTACCCTTATTAATGTCAAGTTATCCTAACCATCCAAGTGACTATACAATGAAACTGCGCCGCTCTCAATTTCCTCATGACCGTTACTATTCGCTGCCCTTAATTCCCATGTGTCTTAACTGTCCATATGACCACAAATGTGTGCCGCCCTAATATACACATAATGTTAAATGTTTAATGTTAAATAAGTTTCCTCGGCCCTAAATATCGGACAATGGTTGTCGACAGTTGTCCTGAAATCTCCGCAAACGTCTCTGGGTGTTAGGTAAAACGTTTTCTCTTTCTTCTAGTTAACGGAATCCCAATAGATCAAACAATTTTCACCAGTCAACAGATAAGACGCACACATCACCAATATCCGTATGTAGCATAGTCAATAGATAAGACGCACACAGCATCAGTATCCGAAAGTAGCGTAGTCAATAGATAAGACGCACACAACATAAGTATCCGTTTATAACATAGTCACAAGTTAAGATGCAAGCGATATCAGTATAGTTAATAGATAAGACTCACACATCATTATTATCCATACGTAGCATTGTCAATATTACATACGCATTCATCATTAGTATCCGAGAATAGCATACTCAATAGATCAGACGAATACAACATTAGTACCCGTATGAAGAATACTCAATAGATAAGACGCACATATCATCATTATCCGTATGTAGCATTGTCAATTGAAGATACGCATTCATCATTAGTATCCGAGTATAGCATAGCCAATAGATAAGACGCATAAAATCTTCCTATTACAATGACATACTCAATATTTCTACACGCATACATCATCAATATCCGTATATTGCATATTCAATAGATAAGACGCACGCAGCATCAATATCTGGGTATAGCATAGTCAATAGATAAAACACACACAGCATCAATATTCGGGTATAGCATAGTCAATAGATCAGACGCATACAACATTAGTACCCGTACGTGGCATACTCAATATATAAGACACACACATCATCAATATCAGTACATGTATATAGCATATTCAATAAATAAGACTCGCATAACATCGTTATAGTCAATAGATACGACGCGTAACACATCAGAATCCGTGTATAGCATAGTAAATAGATAAGACTCACACAACATCAGTTTGTGTGTGTAAAACAAATATTGTCTACTTATGTAAATTTTTATCCGGTAATTATTCTCCGACTCGCCTGATTGTGTAATTAACGAGGTCCCCTTCTGATACATGCAAGTTATATGATTAGATCTATTTACGTGAATTGTACGAAAACAGAATATAATTAATATTTTAACGCAGTCTGAAGCACGTCAGATTCGCAATGATTACAGATCAAGACGTGTCATATCTCCATCATTGCAGTCCAAGTTATTAATTATCGTGAACATCCTGGCATTCTTTGAAAACTGAAAACCATGTGGCTTATCTCTACTTTTACTATGCAATTCTATTATATATATTGCATTGCTCTATCATAATGTTTTCAGACATAAAAAGAAGAATCACACCAAACCAAAACACCGACATTGACATGATATCAACCCCATAAAAATCACAAGTTTCAGAGCAGTTACGCAAAATCAATAGCAATAAATCTATTCAAAAGCAGCGACGGGGATTTTCTATTCAAAGAGGGTCCAATGTCTTCTTAACACATTATAAATCAGTTGTCCATCTTCGATAGACATTTGTTTAAAGCATTGAGTCGAATAGATATCAGAAAATTCATAACATAGTCAATATGAAAGAATAACTAAACTGCAAAAATAAGTATATGGTATTCAAAAATTCGTTTAGAATATTCGAAAATTGAAGTCAGTAAGTAAATTTATATATCAAGAGTTGAAGAGTTGCAAATTGAATTTAAATATTGAAAAATCATTTATTGATTTAAAAAATTAAAATTGATCTTTTTCCGTTATCAATTCATTATTCGATATCAAAAACTCAAATTCTTAACATCAGAAAACGAATTAAGATAACAAAAATAATTTCCTGGTATCTAATAATGAGCTTTTGAAATCAAGAGTTCGATCTTTAGGTAGAAAAAACGAGAAAATACACAACTTGTATAGCGGGGCGTAGAACTGGTGGTGAGAAGTCAACAGATGGAGAGAACCAGTCTACAGATCCCAAAAAAATGTAGAAGTCAAAGAATAGCGTTAAGTGTAGTATTATTCTATATGTACCTAAATAAGATTTTTTCGTTTTTTGTTTATACATTTATATTTCAAATATGTGGTTATATTTGTAAATATAGCTTCTAGATGATTTGACAACGGAAATCGATGTTGTGATGTCTTAATCTTTTCGTTTCTAGTCTGGTTTACTTTATGTTAACTCCATTCATGTATTACTTTGCCGCCTCCATTCACCAAAGATCGCTCTTTGATCATGCAAACGTTTTAGTATTTTCGTGTCATGCATGTGATCACGGATTTCTACATAATACAGATACCATCAATGATGAAATGTACACATTTAATTCCCTGATGTATATTTCAGGATATATTTCTATGTATGTTTTAATAACGTGACTACTGCGGGAGATCAAATTATACAAACACGTCTACGCTATGTAAACACAAGGACACAAAGAAGCGTTCAGGTGATCCTGAAGAAATCAGCTTTTAATTTACACAAACTAATTGGAAAATCCGTATATTGTCGTTTTAAAGAGTTCATGTATATGTGCACGTTTTTAATCATAGTTGATAGCTATACCGGCTGGCTATGAAAAAACTTAACTTCAAGGGGTCCAATATATTGATTCGTTTACGGACGAATTATATATTCAGTAGTATTCACTAGCATAAACGTGCTTTCTTTAAACATGGTGTATATTTTGACTTTTATAGTTCATAAACATTTAAATCAAATAATACCATTGTACTGGGTTTAATGTAGCTTTTCATTTTTTTTTTTTTTTTTGTCTATACAAGTTTGACTTTCGGTGTTATTGCGTCTATGGGTAATGCGTGAACTAGCCTTTTTGCGTACACAGAATAAACTCCGAGGACATTATACCTTTACGCAAAACTCTGATTACCCTATAACTCATACGCGCAACAACATGAAAGTCAATATTCAATATTACCAACCGTGTGTGCGACTTTAAAGATTTATTTTAAAACATTATCAACATATACAAAACTTTTGAATGATTTATCATTGTAGAACGCATGCTAAATAAACACCTTCATTTGTACATCACCTCCTACGATTGCAACACCAAGCAGCAACGATTGTCAGTTGCCGATATACTGGACCTTAATTTCTGATGTCACAAAATGTCACTTTTTACATTTTTCTTAACCTTCTTGTGATTCACTTAAAACAAAGCCACGTACAAGCCTTACACGCTAACTATTTCATAAAACCTTTGATACATAAAGAATATTCATACAGCGACCGTTGGACTGCAAGGAACACGATTTATTTAGTGCGTTTCTGTAGTCTACTGAGGCAACTGACATCATACTGGTAAGTGTTCTTACTCGCTAAAAGTAGTCCATCCATGTATCATAGTCATGTTACGCGCGATACATGTGGTTTGTGGTTTCTTATTTAAAGATATCAAATACTTTTCACTGCTTGAATCCAGTATTTGAAATTCACTTGCTTTGCCAAATATTTTCATTTAATTAAAATAAAGGCATTCATTTATTGAGGTTTTATGAGTCAAAAGACGGACTCATTAGCAATAAGAGAACATGAACGGTAAAGGCGATTGTCGATTTAAATTAATAGTGAACGTTTCAGGTACCGATATATTTTCTTCACAACTCAAACTGTTTAAACCCCCATTCTTTGTGTATAGCTACAACGCGTTTTAGTAGCATTAGAAGAATTAAATGTGACAACTGTTATGATAAATCACGATCTCTTGAATCACCAGTTACACTTATTTCTTGACCTGTTTTCTGATATACACATTTAAAAATAGACACTTTAGCATTACAATGGCATTTTAGTTCCATATTCGTTATGATAAATTACGATCTCTTGTATCAAAATTTGAACTATTTTCTGGTTTACATATTTAACGATAGACACTAGTTAGCATTAAAATAGCATTTGAGTTTGTTTTAGTAAATGTTCAATTAAAAGAAAATATATTTTCATCATAAAACTTGATGCATTTTAAGATCTGTCTTAAATTTGTATAAACAAAAGCATGACATTTTTCAGCATATTTTATGTTTCTAAACATTTCCAGTAAATGCATTGTATAATCAGATGGAATATTTATGTAGACACTGCTATAATGTTCACGTGTATAATTCGTGTACATATATAAGTATCTGCATGTACAGGAACATGGTGCAGTACGACAGCACCAAAGTGTTTAAGGTCAGTCCGAAAGAATAACGGAGAAGCGTGTTATCTTATAATACAATCTGCTCTATTATTATCATAAATTATTGTATGATTATTATATAAAATTGGTTTAAATAATCTTATGATCAAATATAACATATATGTATGGAAATATGCATATATTTTCCTTTCTGTGGATAATTTGCTATTAAAAACAACAATAATTGTATTAGTTAATTTTAGTTTAAACACATCTTCATTAAGATTCTTCATTTAGTACTACCTTCATTTCAGTGTGATATATAATTGGAACTTGTTCTTGTCCAATGTGTTTTATTCCTTTTGTGAGTCTGTGAGTGAAATATCATTTAATGATTTCATTTGTAACTTCAAAGCTCCTATCGTAATAAATAACGTTTGTCTCATTAATAATTATCTTTTGATTATATGAACCAAAGACTATGGATAGTTCGTGCTTCATATTGGAATCTTCATCAGCAACATGAACAAATGTTGACGAGAAATTTAAAGAGAATTATATCTGAGTTAAATATGGACAACTAACATTGTGAAGTTCCTATGACAGATTTGTGTCTGCACACATACGTACATCTGTCAAAAATTAGTCTGGTTCCCGGGACCTTCGGCATTTCATTATGGAGAGGGGTCACGGGAACGAGACAGTATATAATATAAATCTTGAACGACCTCTAGTGGCCAGACTTTGGAAGCTGAACTAGACAATCAATCTCTACCCAGAGTTGTCGTTCCTATCCCTAACAAGGGAACGACAACTCTTGGTTTAGGTTACTGAACAATCTGACAGATCTCTCACAAATGATTGTGTTGCTCTTTTCCATTTATAAAGACTGAAAACAGTCTTTTCTTAATCTTGGTAAATCACAATTATAATTTCAATTTGCTAGGTGACAAAGTGTTTTACAAGAACAGCAGGGTGTCGGTCGCTAGGATCTGGTCCATCACCAGTCACAACAAACAAAGGATTGAACTACGTATACACTTACTTAGTATTGATTTACTGCGCATTTTGAAGATCCCATTTTACAGGTAAATATTGGAATAACAGACTTGTCTCTGTGAGAAGACCTGTTTTTAATTACCACATGCAGTTAATGTCAACACTTTCTCCGGGAAACGCAAATATTGATTGAGTTTCACACCATAGACATCGCTTAGTAGACTTTGTGTAAGAATTGTGTAATATGTAGAGTTCCGTGGCGACGTAAGTCACAACATACTCTTGCTTAAACTAAGAATAGATGAATATGTTTGAGAAAAAAATAAAACATTGTTTTAGTTATGGTATCATTTCAGACGCGTAAATTGTAGCTTGGTTAGGGACAGTTATTTGGTTATGGTCAGTGGTCTGGTTACGGTCAGTGGTCTGGTTATGGTCAGTGGTCTGGTTACGGTCAGTGGTCTGGTTATGGTCAGTGGTCTTGTTATGGTCAGTAGTCTGGTTACGGTCAGTGGTCTGGTTATGGTCAGTGGTCCGGGTACGGTCAGTGGTCTGGTTATGGTCAGTGGTCTGGTTACGGTCAGTGGTCTTGTTATGGTCAGTAGTCTGGTTATGTTCAGTGGTCTGGTTATGGTCAGTGGTCTGGTTATGATCAGATTAGACCTTTATTGTTTTTTTGTTTTTTTTAAGTTTCCCTGTATTACCGTAACTGCTTGTATTTTGTTTTGTTCATCCTGAATGTGTGGTCTAGCTGACTTGTGTGATATACTAAAAGTCTCATGTTGTGCTTTACTATAAGTCCATTTTACACACATTTTGGTTTTTTATACTAGACAAACATCAGAATATTTTTTAATAAATTATTGAGAATGTTGATTGGATGTTGAATTTTAAAATTAAAACTAAGATTTTAACATGGAATAGGTTTATGGGGCCTCAAAGTGAGCCTGGAAACTTTATTTACAATAGTTCATAGACTATATTGCAAACATATTGTTTTAATGTTTTTTGTATTAAACCATGTACATGTTCCTTACAACAACAGGGTTAGATAGTAATATTAATCATGATGTGTATTTTAAAGTGATTTTATCGATACCCCTTTAGCATGATATTGTTTTTAGTTTGCATAAATCAAATAGAATTTAAGAATATAGGCAATTAATTCCTAAATCAAATCTGAACTAATTTATATAAAACAATTGAATTGATATGGCTGATACCTTATTAAAGTGGCACCAGTAAAGGTCGACGGTCCATACAAACACACAAAGCTGTACTGAAGGGATCTTACATGACAAACAGACACGTGTTCATTTGTGTTTAATGCTGAAGAACATGAACTTGAAACAAAACAGAAACATATCATTTCAAAAATATATACTTACACATCAAATTCACTGGACTGACCCTCGGCAGAGTCAGCATCCCGAGCTGTGTCTGAGGTCTGAACAGACTCCATCTTACCAGAATTAACCTTCTTTACACAAGCCTACTTTGGTCAATACACAATCGATAACATAAGTATGGTTGTCATTATTGTTAAGTATAACAGTCCTTCTGTTATCAGTATTGTCGTATTAACCATAAATCTGTGTTCCTCTCACAGCTAACAACCAAACAATCACAGCTTTTCTTCAACAAATATGACCACTACGCGGATTTGTTTAATTATACTGTTGACTCTGTTCAAACGTCGGCGCTCGACAATTTGTATTCGTCATATCGATTCCGTTGCTCTCTGTCGTTTCTATTATTGGAGTGCCAAGTGCCGTAAATTAAAAATATATAAATATAGCGTACAAATATTATGATTATGTCAACGATAAAGCGTTTTGTGCAATCTATTTCCCTTTTAAGTGACTTGTAGCCTATAATCAATGGACGGAGATTGCTTGAGTGTTCGCATTGCCCAGGCTTTGTCGAGTGGTCCGATCTATTGAGAAGTAGCAACACCTTAGCGATTCGATGAATTGTTAAGAATGTTTAAAATGAATAATGAAACAGGTAAGAAGTATTTCCTATAGCAAACACACGTACATATAAATATCCGTTTACAATCCAAGTAACCTGCAAACGGACAGCACATAATGAAGAATGCACAGGTTTACGAGGGTGCATCAAGATATGCCCGATTGACTTTACGCTTTAACTGCTTATATAATATTCAGATATTGGACTGACTTGAATAAAAAAAAACCTCCCCTACCGGTACAACAGCGCGTTGGCTCGGTGGTTAGGGCATTTGCTTCGTGCGTGTAGACTGGTGCTAGAATTTCAGGTCGTGACTTCGAATCCCGGTCGCGTCAAAACCTAAGACGTTCAAATTAGGCAATCTTCTCGTTTCCTGTTTTAGCGCTCAGCATTACTGGGTAGGAGGAGGAATGG
>JAUMGZ010055252.1:0-18782 GCA_032359645.1 Pododesmus macrochisma | reverse complement strand
AGCGTTTCCTGCTACACATGTGTCACACGCCGCTATGCCTTCGTGTCATTCCAGTGTATGGTAACCTTTTCCACTATTTAAAAAGGAGCAAGAGTCAAGGTCTAACTTTCTTCCATAACCTCTTTAATGAATTTCAAACAGTATTTTCCCCCTGGCAACCACTTGTTTATGGTGCAATTTATTTTATAGCAACCTAAACATGCCATAAAAACTATTAGAAACTTGTTATTACAAATGTATATACGTATAAACTGCTTCTTAAATACGTCGGCGATAAAACATGCAAAAGGCGAATCTTGGGGATCTGGTCTTGATAAATACGTTCTATATAATTGTTATACATGTATAAGTTTATATCAACTATCAATAACTACGTTTCGCTTAACAGTGTCTCTAATTAGAACGGATAATACCGTTATTGTTATTTATATTCAAGGAATGGCAAACCCAGTTGTCTTTATATAGTCCAAGAATATTTAGTTATCACACTTTTTGCATAACGCATATCATATCATAGCAATAGTATATGCTATATTAACAAACAAACTTCTTCATTATCATACTAGTACCTTTTAAACGAACTGTAAAAGATGAATTAAGAATCCAGTAAGATAATAAATCGATTTATTTTAGTTATATATAAGTTAATCTATATCATGTATTGCTTTTTCGCTTGAAAATGTTCCTAATAAGAACGGTCGGAATACCGTTATTGTAATTAACTCTCAAAGAACATATTTCGTGATATTTGATAAACGGCAAACCCGTCTGTCTTCATATAGCTCAAGGATATTTCATAATCCACAATTTTTACATAACGCATACCAGCCATGCAAAGACATGCAACGGACGTGGTACTTTATCGCATTTATTAATCGATAGTATATTAAGTTTGAAGAATACAGAGTCGGTAAATTCAGACGTGACAGTAGCAATTAGTGAAATGTGGATAACAAGCTTAAGTAATCGCTACAAAATATCGAGGTTTCATTTGCACTTTTAACAACATGTATAGGCACGGCATGTATTGGGAAAACGAAATATCTAATTACATTAAATCATTATATTTCCATTTAAATGGATTTATAAAGAGTCTTGGAAATAATTTCGACGTGTTCTGTCATTTCACAAAAGTTAATGAGGGAGTTTGTTATTATAAATGTTTTTCTCACACATATTTCTCTTTGACATTTAAACGGATATTTAGTAATTAGTACAATCCATCTGACAATATGCATTTAATGTTTTAGAGAAATTATAAAACAATTCACTTAAAAATAAAAGCCCGGATAAAGAGAATTATTTTAACGGAAAATATTGACAGACTATTCTAACATGGTTGGGTAGAACAAAAGTTTACCGTTGTTAACTGACGGAAGAATTTATTTGTTTGTTTATCTTGTTGTATTAGGATATATAGAGGAGTTATAAAATAGATGCATGTACACAATAAAGGCCATATGACCGATTATAACGCACTATACGCAAATACGATAGTAATTTATGTTCTTTAACTAAGCCAATTAACACTTATTTCAGTTTTAACAGACTGAAATGCGTCTTGCAAAACAGAACTACAAACAGTACTTCAAACATTTTTCTGTCTCATGTTGCAACTAACTTGAACATTGTTCTCTGTCGTCTAAGAAACCAAGTCAGTGACTTGAATTATGACCTATATTGTAGTGATGTGGTTATGCAATAGAGACCTTATACCATTTTTTCTTTCAAAAGGTCACTTTATACATGTAATGATATTAGATATACACTTGAAAACAATTTAGCAAACCTAAGCTTTAATATTAACGATACTGAACTATCAACAAAAGGTGAAACAAGCAAATCAGATGATGAAAATAAACAATTATTTAATATAGTATCTGCATATTTGGTAGGAACAAGTATGTTCAGTTTTTATAATTAAATTGATTTTACTGCCTTGGCTCCATTTTTATTTTCAAATATTAAAGTATTTATGTAATGTTGAAGCTATTACCATATGATGCCATACCACTATTCATATTACTGTCATATTAAATTATGACTCTAATAATTTTGGATCCTGATGAACCAGGTGAATTCAGTTTTGCATATTGTTCAATCATTGTTACAAGATTCTTGCACCTGTCTCTTCTTTTCTTCTCTAATCTGTCTCCTCGCTTTTTGTTCTTCTTGTATTGTTCATATTTCTGTCTCTCTATATTTTTCATTGCAATCCATGCTCCTAAACTAGTTAATTAATTTCAATAACAATAAATAAATTGTATTTTATGTAAGTTTATGTACACTTAGTAATGCTCTTAACTTTAATATTCATATTAGTATAATACATGCACACATGTTTGTGTAAGTGAGTGTGCGTTTTATGTTTAATATGTATATGTTTGTTATCTGTAACCGTTCAAGGAGAGGGCTCAAATAGGCTTGACTGCTGCCACATTCCTGTTACAATTTGTTTTTGTGATAAAATATTGAAATTAGACACGTATAACAGTTGCTCATGTACTTTTACATAGTTCCTTTAAAGGCGAAAGCGTCATATTAAATGTTATGTTCTTATTTTAAGGCGTTAAATTTGTTTATTTTTTATTTAAAAATATTTCAATTATGCAGGTGCTTTAAGGATGTCAGCAATATTTAGTAACTCTAGTTGGAATTGTGTTGAAGATATGTATTCCTTATATTTTTGGATTTCATCACCTATTACTTCCCTTGAAAACCTTTTTTAAAATGAGAACGAAAAAGGTTGCTTTGGATTTATTGATTATTAATATTATATCTTCCTAAAATGAAAAGTAAGCACCACTTTATTCTTCACAAAATGACTGACGATATCCCTGGGGACAAGCATAATTATTTTTGTTTTCTTAATTTGAGTTGAGACTGACCCGCAGCCTACCATGTAAGTGTGCTGAATGAAGGTTGTACGTTAGTTGTATCTGGCTAACAACATTTTTCACGTGCTTCTTATTCTTTTTGTATTGGTATTCGATTGGTATTTGTTGCCGTTTTCATTGGTCATCAGTATTTCTGGACCAAATTATTTTCCTAAGTAATTTTGTCAAATATTTACCATGAACGCATTTCAAATAGACGCAAAACTACTGTACAACTAGAATACAAATACAATTGAATTGTACTCACACACCTGAGATCAACATGTCTATCACTATTTACTCACAGATAGAAAATCTTCAGTATCGATTAGAAGAAACAAATCATCCAGAGTCGGTGTGCAGTAAGACCTGTGGA
Source organism: Pododesmus macrochisma (assembly GCA_032359645.1). NCBI lineage: Eukaryota > Metazoa > Mollusca > Bivalvia > Pectinida > Anomiidae > Pododesmus > Pododesmus macrochisma. The sequence continues at coordinate 15,530 of JAUMGZ010055252.1, read as the reverse complement.
CCCCACGAAGCACACCATATCATAGACGGGGATATATGCTGCTGGACGTGTGTAAAATGCCATCGCTATCAATACCTACCTACACAGTTTGAATGCGACAGTTGCCCACTGGGTACCATTCCTAGTACTGATTTAACAGAGTGTTCGGTGATCCCTATGATATATCTACAGGTATGTTTAATCCTTTGACTCTTTCCGTTGTTAAGAATGCCCTTCATCTGCTTTCAAAGTTTCTACTTTTTCAGTTTACACTATCTTGCTTAGTAGTGATATTTATAAGAGGAAGGAGCCAAAACTTTGTGAGACAACCCGTCCCGAACCCCAGATCATTCTTGAAGCTGCTGTCATTAATGGACGCAAGAGAAGGATTAATTTTGAATTGATAGACTTCAGCAAATCAAAGTTACAGAGCCAAAGAGGGAAACGGTGACAAAAAATTTCCGATGGTTATGATGTACAAAACAAGAAAAAAAGAATCAACAGAACAAACGCTTTTGACAAACAAACAATTGCTTCATCAAAAAGTCACCACAAGAACTAACCAGTCAAATGCGACTGTTTTTGTTTGGGCATTACAATTTACGTCAAACCAACCAAATGGGTCTAAGGACCCCGCCCTTGACCCGACGCCAAGCTCAACATCAACCGTCATCAACGGACTTGAAAGGGAAAATGAATTTAAAATAGACAAGACCTCGATAAATTAAAGCTCTGAAGCAAAGGAGGAATAAGGAAAAATCACGATGGTAATGAAGGACAAAAACCACACCCCAACAATACTATCAAAAGTAGTCTTGCCAACATTTTAGGTATGCACGGTCAAAACAGGAATTTTGAAACGTATTTCTCTGGACACGTGTTTTCGACAAACTAGGCCCCATCAGCAAAGGTGACGCTATAACATATATAGAATTGAATATTATCCAAAGACAGTTTTTGTTTGTGTTAAGGGTTTATTGTCCTATAAACAGCTAAGGTCATTTAAAACAGGATTTTTTGAACGTATTCCTCTAGATACGTGTTTCGAACAACCCAGTTCTCATCAGCAAAGGTGACGTTATAATAGATTTATAAATATTAAACATTCAGACTGACTTACTTACATTAAAGAAAGCCAAAATATGCATCAAACTCAACAATTTAGAATACAGGTAAGTATGAAACTGCATCTTAAGTGGATACAACCTTAAGTGATTCTGAGCACGTAACCTTATCCTTTTTTGGTCAAGAGCTTTGATTTATTAAGGTCTTTTCTGTTAAAAATTAATTTTCCCTAAAGCCTTTTGTTGATGACGGTTGATTCGACGCTAGGCCTGGAATCTTTGACAAGATCATCACGCAGATAATGTGTCCTCTTTTAGATATACTTATTGGTGGCCCATTTCAACTTTCAATGTATATTTTCATCAAATGTGATGTAAAGCATTCGATATGCGTATTCTTCAGTACCATAATTGTCAAATTAAAACCAAAGTGGTTTGAGGTCTAGGTTTTTCAACTTTTCTACCAACATCTTTATTAATCATGAGCGACCGTTAGGGCCTTTACTTTTAAAATTGACCTGGAGGTATGTCCAAGACAGATTCCTCAATCGATATCGTCGATATCCAGATCGATATAGACATTTACTTGTATTCTTACTATCATTATACTAATATCGTACTTGTCACAAATTCTTTTTCTTTATTTGTAGACTACGGCATGTTTACTCATGATGGAGTATAAATAAAATTTCTTCAATTTATATGTCGATATCGTCAACATTGACACTTCATATATGCTTAGATAATATTTACACGTTTTTTGCTGTCCCTGTTATGTTGTGTCGATATCGTCAACATCGACACTTCATATTATACTTAGATAATATTGGCATTTTTCTTGCTGTCCCTGTTATGTTTTGTCGATATCGTCGATAACGTTGGATATTTGAATGTTAGCACATATAATTCTCCATATTTTATTATGTTCTTGGTGTTGTCGATATCGATACCGATATCGTCGACGTCGTCGCAATTCATTGTTTCCATTAGAAACGTATGTGCAAAAACATTTCTGGAAAGAAGATGTATTGTAGTAGGTACCTCGTATACCTTGTAAATCATACAAGCCAAGAAGACTTCAGTAATATCATTGTCAGCCTGAATTGCATTCTTCATAACGTCAATAGATGGAAAGTCTTGTCCGTTTGTAAATTGATCGCTCATTCAAATCAAGTAAACATTGTCCCTTGTTCTATAGACGTAACGTCCTAAAAGAAATGACGTCATAGTACAATATTGACAGATCCGTAACACGGATACTTCATAAGTCGCATGCGTGTCTACAGTTTTTATTGCATGTTAATTTCCTAGACATTGTTCAGACTGACGTGATTTCATTATAATTAAATTTAAAATATGATATCACTTTTATGGACTAACAACATAATCGAGTGCTAAGACGGAAAGAGCATCATTATTAATAGTACAAATAATTAAAGATCGATAATTGACGATACCGACAACAAGGACGGCACGTCTGATTTTGAACGAAAAGACTTGAAATAGATTTAAATATCAATGTCGACGATATCGATGTTGAGGTCGACGATATCGACGATATCGAAAACACTTTGTGTCTTGAACATGATTAGGACTTGCTGTCAGGTCTGGTTTTCACATATGATTAAAAACAATTAATTGTTCAGACGCCTCTTTTCTCAATTGAAGAAGATATAATTATAGCACTTGAAGAGATTGAAAGATAAATTCTGATATTGCAGTTGATCTTATAGCCATATAAAACCATTCAGAAAATACCAACTTTTTATATTCAAGAAATGTTGTTTAAAAGAATACATTGTGCAAATCTAACTGTTTCGAAAAAACAGAACTTAAATAACAGTATACCAATCCTTGGTTCCCTGTGTTAAACAGAGCAAACGTTACCACACAAACTTCCATAAGCTGTTTTCTCCGAGTTTGTTGACTGCCCATTAGTTTAAAAGATTTCCATACCTTGTATTGCCACACGGTAACTATTATCACTTCTTTTATCTTTTACAGTATACACAGCCTATCGCCATCGCTGCTATGACATATGCAACACTTGGAATAACTATGACTGGATTCGTTGCTCTTATTTTCATAAGGTTCGGCGACACGCCCGTTGTAAAAGCCTCTGGTCGTGAGCTTAGTTTTGTTCTGCTTGCTGGAATCTTCCTCTGTTACGGAATGACATTTGTGTTAGTGTCAAAACCTAATCCTGTTACTTGTGGAACTCAGAAATTCGGAATTGGTCTTTGTTTTTCCATTGTTTATTCGGCAATTCTCACAAAAACCAACAGAATAGCTCGCATATTCCATGCAGGCAAACGCACATCAAAGCGTCCACGATTCATCAGTCCGAAATCTCAGTTGGTAATTTGTGGCGGTTTTGTCGCCTTCCAGAACGCTGTTGGAATCGTTTGGCTCCTTCTGAGCCCACCAGCAGCTGTGCCTTTCTATGCCAACAGGGACGATCACCAGCTTGTGTGTAAAGACGCAATCGGAGCTTGGTATATGATAGGGTTCACTTACCCAATAATACTTGTAATTATTTGTACGTTTTACGCCATAGTGACACGTAATATTCCAGAAGCCTTCAATGAGTCTAAACATATTGGATTTACCATGTATACGACGTGTATTATATGGTTAGCGTTTGTGACAATCTACTTTAGTACTGCAGACAATATAAGCATCAGGAACGCCACGATATGCTTTTCCATAAGCCTGAGTGCTACTGTGGGATTAGTGTGTATGTTCACACCAAAACTTTATATCATTTTGCTTCATCCAGAGTTAAACGTCCGACAAACTATCATGGCAGCCAATAATGTTAAGCCAGTTATGCAAAAACAGAACAACTACTACACGTGTAGGATTGATTCTACACTTCACTCCGAAGGTATGGTTTATTGTTATGTTTCTTCTTCTTTTAGCAACGAGATAATTACGAAAAACCAAGACGATATTCAAAACTCATCGTTCATTATTATCAGCATATAGACTAAAACCTGTGGAATGTGGAACGCACACAGTAAAAATGAACACAAATACAATTAATACAACTAAAACAGGCAACATCACAAACTGGATTCAAAATCTAGAAGAGAAACAGGTGTTAGCGATTGAGTAAGCGTTTCCTGCTACACACTTGTCACTCGCCGCTGTATTTCCGTGTCATTTCGGTAAATGTCAACCCTTTAGTAAACCCTATAGTAAAAACGAGAAAGGTTCCCAAACAGAAATAATTCTTAATTAATAAACAATGAGTGCTACCCAAAACGCTTATATTGCTGGTTTACTTTTAAAGTTGGGTCATTGAACAGGACAAAACAAATATCGGGTAGTTGCTAAGTAAGTAAATCGAACAAACTAAGACGATATTCTAGGCCGTAAGTCCATGGACATTGGCAAACAATAAAAAAAACTCTGGACGCACACAGAAAAATGAACCAAATATACATTTACTAACTAAAAATGGAAACATCACGAACTTCTATTAAAAAACTAGAAGCGAAACCAGGTGCTCGCGATATGGTAAGCGTTTCCTGCTACACATGTGCCACCCGCCGCACATTTCCTTATAGGACAATTAACGACATGAAAACCTAACATCTGTTGTTATGATTTAACATGTTATATTTCAGTAAATACACCAAAACCAACACGCTATTCAAAAGACTTGAATACGTTACCATAGGCAAACAAATTTGGAGTGCACACACAAAACTTAACACAATCATTAAACTAAAAAGGAACATCACTAACGTCTTTTAAAATCTGGAACCAAAACCAGGTTACAACAAAGGAGAGTTCTGTTACATATCAGTCTATTTGTTTTCGATTCAGACTGATATGTGTCACCTCTTTCCAAATGTAAGGATTCCAACAAGGAACAAATGTTGGTAAATGATATATAATATTATTCTATTTCAAGAAATTGTTTTGATTGAACGTTGTATCTCATTTAGATAAGAGACCTTTACATTAAAAACACAACAATTATACATGTTAATAAGTTTTTTAACACTTAATTGAGAAGTGCTGACACGATTTTGAAAAAAAGTCCCAATGTATATTGACATTGATATGTGTGTTGAAATATGTCAGAATGTATCTAATCAATTGTTAGTTCGTACTAGATAATAGCATAAATTTATTACCATATACATACAAAAAGTGTACACTGAAACATGCCAGCAATACATACAATATATATATAAGAGGTAAGAACCACTACTTCGTGTGATACCCTCGTCACGAATTCCAGGTCTAGCTCTTAAGAAACCGTTATCGATGGTTAATACATGTAACAATGTATACCAACAAGCCATGATGTTTTAAATGCACGCAGTCAAATAAAACAATCCTGTTTTTACTTTCTTATGATTGGTATTTATCTTGATATCAGTATTGACGTTTAAAAACATGAACCATATGTTCAAATAAATTATCGAACATAATAGTACGTCGATGTCGCGTAATTTTGAATGTTTATATGCATTTGTCATTGAATCCCAAAGAACATACTGTTCCACACCTTACGTTATAGTACCTGTCAGCATGCAGCCTTAACTCGGACATTCTACAACCAGAACACTACATCGGTAGGACAATTAACGCTTAGATAATCATACCAACGTAAATATAATTAATTATCACTCACATCTTATAGTCTAAGATAAGTTTTGCATTGCATGTAAGGTGTCATACATGGTTGTCCTACTTTTAAAAGCCCTTACATTTAAAACTTAAATGTCAACGGTGATAAGTTTCTTCATACAAGGTGAAATGTCTGGTTCCTCCAGATGAAATGTGTATAAGTCACGGGTATTAATAGTAGTATACACGAAAAACCAAGACGATATTCAAAAGCCGTTAGTCCATGGATTAGTCAACCATTTATTATTTATATAATACCAACCAACGCTGCCAGAAGGTACTAACAAAAACGTTTTAATGAGTCTGTGAACATGTACTAATCACGGGAGTGGCTCTAAATAATATGTTTCTGTTGACAAAATGTGGTTTCAAAAGGTAAATTGTGCATAAAAACTGATAATGTATCATTGTACTGAGTTACGCCGGGGCCCTCATCTACGGTACGTCCTTCAGTATCAAGGCAAGCTGTGTCAAGCAATTTAGTCAACAATACATTTCTATATTTTTGAAAAGACTTACTACGAAACATTTTTAATTCGTTCGGTTGCTATTGTGATATTATTTGCATTGTCGGTATAATTTCTCATATTCTCGTTAGTTGAGCAAGATCGAGTTGTTCGATCAATGGGCCGATGTGTTAGCTGTACGTAGCCAGCATTATTGACATTTGCGAAATCATGGTACAAGAAAAGCAAACCAATGGAGAACGCAAAGTTCAATTATGGTAAACACTTTCGAGACGAATCAAATTAAAATGTCAACCCTTGGCACTCACTGTAATCTGATCTCCATAACATAGCACTGTGTCAATAATAGTAACTAGAGTATCAATAAGAAACGACATATTGAGAGGAAATGTCGCAACTTCGGGCATCCATCTTCTGGGTTACGCAATAACACTTTATTGAGTGGATTGAAGGTCATGGTGCCACTAATCACAGTGTGTCGAAGGAATTAGATATTTGAATGTAACGGAAACTGTAACTCTTGTGGACAGAACATATTTTTTAGGCGTTACAATTTATTCGATCAATATTGAAGGAATTTGTTGAAGAATGTCATTTAAATCAGGAGGCCTGACATCTTGTCCACACCATATAGTTCATAATATTTATATTTCTCTGCATCATAGAAAGTTGCATATCCTCCTTCATATGCTATACCTACAATTTAGTTTTTCTGTTCCTTTTTTCGCTCTTCGTCCATTATTGACGGCTGTGTCGAAGCTTAATCTGATCTCTAGACACAGAGTATTGGCTCTTTTCTCTTATAGATATCAAGTTTGTTGGGGACATGTTTCAGATTGCATTTTTGTATTCATGTTTTCTTATTTGTCTTTTGACGCAATATCACTTAATGATTGCTTATAAGACAAATAGATCAGCTTTTAATACATTTAAAACGCGTTAATGGATTATGCTATCATAACTACAGATTGTTAGCAGTTATAATTATGTCAAGTCCTAAAACCGTATCCATATACAGATAATTTATTGTTTTAGCTTGAATATAAACGAGAAATAATTGTAGTAGTTTACTTAATAGATTAGAATGACTACTAACTCGCGAATGTTATGAAACAGACCATGATTGATTAGTTGTCGCATAGCTATGTCATAAAAACGTGATATAGAGAAGGGAGAATAGGGAGAGCGTGATCTCTTTCATTAACAAAAAATAGGAGGTCAATACAGAAAATTCGGAGTTCTCATTTTACATAAGTCAACAATAGTATTCGCTTCACATTGTGAATAGAATCAAAAGATTCTTATAACTGGGAGTTTCTTTATAACAAATAATTTTATAACTTGGAGTTTCTTTATAACAAATATTCTTATAACTCGGAGTTTCTTCATAACAAAGATTCTTATAACGCAGAACTTCTTTGAAACCTCTATTAAGCATTTTGTCAAACGTCAAACGATCGTCTAGCATTCTAATTCCACTGATTAAAGATTTCCTCTCAATCTCGATAGACAACACACAGCCTTTACATCATCTTGAGAGCGAACTGTCTGACCTCCTAATTATAGCGATGATGCATAAACTAAGCAGCGACCCTTCCGTTTGTTACACGGTCATTCCGACCAAAGTAAGGAGTAATGGAATCTATCAATATGTCACATAATTTTATACTTTGTAAAGCTTCGAGTGGATACACAATGTTTATTATACAATATGTCACTTAGCCTGTCTATGAAAGATCGCAGTCTAGGAGCAAGTATACCAGCGTAAACGTTAAAATACAGCAACAGTTTGACATGCATACAATACGCTTACTATATCCTCTGACACAGAAAACTTGGATTTGTCTCTTATAGATATTATATTTATTAGTTGCTCATTTTAATTTGAACGTTTGTGTTATTACCTATTGATTAAAGACTTAATGGATGAACGAATGTGCATGTACTAAATTCACGAACTATAAAATATAAAACACAGGTATGTTAGCGGTACTAACACTCAAGGTAAGACCAGCAAATATTTAAAGGTATTCATAGTAAACACAGAAAATATAGTCTACAGCAGTTTGGTAATGGTCAACGTTGAAATACATAAATATATTAATATTTATTTTTTTAAAATATAATAAGCTTAGCTTCGGGTCAAAAGCGAGGTCCTCTCGCCAGCTTAGTCGCTTTGGTGTTATTGTTTCCAATGCCCGTCTCATTTGCTAGTTCATTCTGATGGTGACTTTATGTTGAAGTTATTTTTGTTTGTCAATAACCTTTATCTGTCGACCCTATTTCTTCTTGATGCGTACGGAAGAAGGCCGTCTGAAAACAAAACGTCAAAGAGCAATAGTATGGATGTTTGATATGTGTCACCGTAATGACACGAGAGTATCGCGGCGGGTGACACATGGGTAGCAGGAAACGAATACCATATCGCGAGCACCTGGATTCGCTTCTAGTTTTTTTAGTAGAAGTTTGTGATGTTTCCATTTTTAGTTAATAAATGTTTAGTTGGTTCATTTTTCTGTGTGCGTCCAACGTTTTCTTATTGTTTGCCAATGTCCATGTACTTACGGCCTTAGAATATCGTCTTGGTTTTTCGATTTACTATTCTATGTCACAAATGGCCGACTGGATGCTAGGGGTCAAGAATTGTACTAGCAATCAGAAGGGCCAGAACATCAGAACCAAACCTAATAAAAATACAGACTTCTTACTTAAAATACAAAGTTCTACATAAGAAGTCTGTATTTCTATCTGATTGCGTCACAACCCAATATCCTTTGACATTGTCTTGACCTGGTCCGTTATTGAGTTTCTAACATTTGATAGTCAATGTGTAATTTAGAAGAGTCAGCATGCTTATCCTATCCCCAGGCAATATAGACATCGCGTTCACTATATTCGTTTCTATATAACAAATATAAAATATCCAAAAAAAACGAATTTCTTTCTGTTGACATATCCGGTCTCCTTACTAATCTGGATGAAATTGATTATTAGAGAGAAAAGTGCAAATAACAACATTATAACCATCTTACAATAAAACTCAAATGATTTCCACAAAGGTATTTAATTTGATTTTAAATTCGTTTCCCGTGAGCGTCCGTTTATTGTAGCTAGACTCGGCACCCTAGACTAGGTTATTTTACACAGGGAATAGATTAGTTTTTCTCTTATAGATATTAAAATTATTGATTGTCCGTTTCAGTTCGTAATTTGACATTTTCTACAAACTTTTCATTTTCAGATTTTTTTGTTACGAGTTTTACCAGATCACTGACCCGTCTCAATATAATGTCCGCATGTTAATAGAACTGTGTTCTACATTTGTCAAGAAAACAATCATGTTTGGTCTTTGTATTTTTTCTTGTCTGCAGACTGCACTTTAAACCATTTGGTTAGATTATCTACTCGTCCACAGTTACTGACAGCTTTCATCACTGTAAACTCGTATGTAGGTGTATGACATTTAGTTTACAACATTTATTCGGTTTTGTCCAGACGAACCATTATCATAACTTGTCTCTGCTATTTGGTTTTAGCTGTTTTGAAGACTACATCCACTATTATCTAAGATACTGAAGTGGGCATTGACAATCCAATACATCAAACAGTCATTTTTAAAAGGGACAGACCATTTTTCTCTCCTAAAAGACGCAATGACAGTCGACAGAACATTTTTCAAGATAGATTGAAGTTATTACTTTTTTTCCAAAGAACATGTTTGCATTCGTTGATAAAAAGCTTTTATGAAATTGTGTTATGTCATAATTTATTAATCATGTTGGAACTGAAGTCTCGTTGTACGACTTGTATTTGCCTTAACAACACAATGACGATGCAAATTTATATGTGTGCACGACATAATTGACTGCGTTAGGCAAGCGAAGATATTTAAATACTTTGAAATTCGATGCAAATATTCAAAATATGAGGAAATATTCTAACTTAAAGTTAAGCGTTTTCGTTTCTAGTTTTAAGAGAAATTATGATTTTGTTTTTTCGCATAATATTCATTTTTGTTTAACTCTCTGCGTGTCCAATATGCCCTTGCAAAAAAGGGTGGATGAGAGGGTGGTCGAGGCTTCACAATTCATTTACAACGCCACATAGTCAAACACAGTTTGAATAGAATCAACAGAACGAGAAACATTGACAAACAAAAAAAAACTGCGTCAAACAATAAAACACCGGAATGTAATGAATTAAATCGACATCACAACAATCTTCAAGACTAGTAGTCCATGCGGACCTTCTTAGGGCGTTCACCCAGCACGAAACCAGGTGGTGTGGTTGAGCCGGTTAATGAGGCCCTAACCTTCCAACTGCCGGCATGAGACTAGAAGTCTTAAGTACAGACGTGTGACAATTCTGAATTGGTCATTACGAATAACTTCCAATTATATTTTTGTTGACGTTGTCTTAAATCTGTATGCTGGGTCTTATTATTTCCAATATAGACATTTTCGTTTCGTAGATTTAGTTTGCTCTGTTAAGTTTAATTTCTTTCTGCTTTAAGGCGATTTGTCTCAGCTTTAAAAGCCTCTGGTAAATGTTCCTGTATCTCTACAGAATTTTGATTCATAATGTTGACATAATATCAGGCTGATATAACACCAACTCATTTGTCTGTAAAAATGTATATCTAACAAAACAGGAAACGCTCTGAAAGTGTGTGTCTGCTACAATACAAAGAACTTCATCATTCTAGTTCTTGCTTTGAAAATCTTGTACGGGCATCGTTGCTTCATTTCAAAGAAGAGAATGCTTTGGGCAATCAAATTTGTTTTCAAAGACGCAATACAGTTTCAATGTAATTCCAATACAGTCGATGGGCTGTAGAATGTATTGTCTTGTGTTACAGTATACAAGTAGAGACAAGAGTTCAAAAAGTGAAATCACTGAAGGGCTTTTTTTCAAAAATGAATATTCAACATAAAACAATTCAAAACAGAAATTGAAGTTGCAGAAACAAATATCAGTGTAAGCTGTATGACGGACTTTGATAAATTATTATCATTTGATTTCACATAGGTAAATTGTAAGCTTAGACTTAATAAATGTGTTTGCCCAGACAAAGATCCGCACGTCTTTCGGACGGGACACTAAGCTGGTGGTCCCGTGTAGATTTCTATCCCCCTGGCACGATAAAGATCCCTATGTAAAGTTCGATAGAAGAGTTTGCGGAAACGCCGTTGCATGGACTCATCCTTCATTCTGAACTATCTCTATTCCTTTTGTTTCCCGTTCCTATCGTCGCTTCTCTTCCTGTCCTATCGTTTGGTTTTTCTCATTTGGTCTTTTGTCACAATATCGGTGAAAGATTCTGGACGTGACGTTAAGCTCTAATTAAACAAACCAACAAACAATGTGAAGGGTTTTCGCTTGTATTGTTATTAAAGGTTCGTGATTTTGTTTTTTCCTCTCTAGTAAAATACTTGTATCTGAGACTTTTTCTAGGCTCGTCACCCATTTTCCTTTTCATTGTCATTATAGTATAATACATGACACAATAATCAACATCGAACTGTATCCTGTGAATACGTCTTTGTTTGTCCTTCGTAGACATAGGTAACTTTCGTATATTTAGCGTTAGATTTGGCTTCTGCTGGATGTCCCGCACACAGATTGGTTTTATCAGCAAACACTCAGCATGAAAACAGTCATGCTGTATACTGTGAAAACTTTTTAGCTAAATGGGATAAATCAAATGGTTAAATAAAGGTTCCGCAACGAATTACGATTGCTTATCGGGTAAAAATATCAAACTCGAGTTGGTTAATTTTCATATTGTGAAATAAACCGAGGCTTGCATGGTTTTTTTTTAATTTCGTTGTCCTCGAGCAACTTTTACAATACATTTTTGTGTTTATTAGTCTTAACAGTACGATTGATGTAGAAGATCAGAATGACTTTCTATTTTGAATAATGAAATATCACTCAACTGCTTTTAGTACATACTTTTTTAGGGAATGGAACTAGATGCAATGCCCAGTATGGTATTTCACTACTTCTACTACACAGTCAATCAAAGCTTAATTTGGCCTTAAATGTGGACAGTTGGCAGACGGTGTCTGTAGACTGTCATATTAACGATGTTACATTTTGTACTGACCAGTATGATGTCACAATACTTGCTGACCAGTACAATGTCATATACTTACTGACCAGTACACTGTCGTGTACTTGCTGACCAGTACAATGTCATATACTTGCTGACCAGTATAATGTCGTGTACTTACTGACCAGTACACTGTTGTGTACTAGCTGACCAGTACAATGTCATATACTTATTATAGACTTGCTGACCAGTACACTGTCACATTATTTACTGACCAGTACGATGTAACATTACTTGCTGACCAGTACAATGTCATATACTTATAGACTTGCTGACCAGTACACTGTCACATTATTTACTGACCAGTACGATGTAACATTACTTAATAACCAGTATGATGTCACATTACTTACTGACCAGTGTGACGCCACATATTTTACAGACCAGTTCAGAGTCATAGACTTACTGACTAGTATGATGTCAAATGTTTTACTGACCAATGTGATTTCATATACTTACTGACCAGTATCACATTAGTAACTATATTCGTCTTTTGTATATTTAACAGATGCCTCCATGGAGCTTACTCATCGTTTGAAGCCGTCGGGTTCATTCAGCAGTTCGTTCAGTCGCTGTACCAATGCTACACAGACATTTGCAAATGGCAACAGTATTAGTACGCAAACGCTTGACAGGATTGGCAAACCCTTGGACGATAAAGATGTGCAGTTATAGCTCATGCTTATAAAGCGGACATAAGGATCATGGTTAAAATTATGTGTTCAACATTTGTCAAAATTAAACATGTGCATGTATTGCTGGTTCTTATGAAGCGGACATTAAGAGTGTGGTTAATTGCGTGTTAAAAACTTTTGTCAAAATTAAAGATATGAAGTTATTGCTGATTCTTATAAAACGAACCTCAGGAGTATGGTTAATCATGTGTAATAATTTTGTCAAAATCAAAAATGTGCAGTTATTGCTGATTCGTATAAAGCGGACCTCAGGAGTATGGCTACTTGCATATTCCACTGAAGTCAAACATATTTTATATGCAAGCTTTAACATCAAAGAGACAACTTTAATGATGAAATGTTCAATAGATAGTATTTATATGTTTTTCTTCATTATTTGCGTGTCGTTTTGATTGATTTTAACAAGTGTATTAAAAGCTACACACGGAGAATCAAAATTACACAATGACATTTAAAAATAAATGACACGGAGAATCAAAATTACACAATGACATTAAAGATTTACACATTGAGAATCAAAATTACATAATGACATTTAAAAACGTAGCACACACAGCGTACTAACGCGTGCGTGCGTGCGTGCGTGCGTGCGTGCGTGCGTGCGTGCGTGCGTTCGTTCGTTCGTTTGTTCGTGCGTGAAGATAGTGTTGATGACAGAAATGTCCGTAGTAGATTTACTAATGCATGCGATAAAAGTCTGAAATAAAGAGAAACCTTTATGTGTGTGCGTGCGTGTGTGTGTGTGTGTGTGTATGTGTGTGTGTGTGTGTGTGTGTGTTTGAATAGTTTTAACGACATAAGTTTCCGTAGTCAAATTTGTTCTTAACTCTTACGTGCGTTCTATTAACATACTTAGATAAACCATCATAAATCATTTCTATATAATTATGTCTATCTTTTTACATATATCGTTCAGTACATTCATTAAATACGGAAAAGAAACATGGCTTTGTAGTAAAAATAAATATGTTAGTTTGTTTACTTTTTGTTTGAACGGGAACGAGAGATATAGTAAGTTCTTAATATCCATTTATTGTTTGCCATAAATAACTCATGATTCGGTAATCTAAGGGAATTAATAACGGTGTATTTTTATAAGCTGCAAAGATTATTGTTTGTTTAGTTATGACTGAACGACACTTCAAGAGTATTTCATCGATATCAAGACAAAAGAACAAAGGACAAAACCAAACGATATGACAGGAAGAAATGCGGCGACAGGACTGGGAAAACAAAGCAATAGGGATAGTTCAGAAAGAAGGATGAGCCCATGCAATGGCGATCCTAGAACTTAATAAAGGATCTTTATCGTCATATATCCCTATACACGGTATTACCAGCTACATTAATACTGTAAGCGTCCTTTCCGAAGGAAGTGCTGATCTTTGTCTGACCTATAATCTTCATCATGTCTGACTTGGGTCAACCTTCCAGGAGCATAATCTAAGGCCAGCATAACTTCTCAGGTCATCGAGTCACTCCGACTGAAGATTACAGAAAACATCGAATGTCTGGTAAAGAAAGCAGCAAAAAAAAAGTAAAAAAAAAAAACACTAATTATATTGGTATAAATGACTCCGATCAGCAGCACAGACTGGAAACGTATACTTTAAAAAAAAAAACTACAAACATTGATACTTCTAATAGATGGTCTTTGCGACAAATTTCACCATTGTGCTGGCAGACGACAGACTCGAGTTCAGTAATATATAACTAACATTCTCTAATTATATAAAGTTATTTAACAGTAATGTTAGCGGAGCTCTATTATGGTATTTTCAATACATTAACATCATGAATTGGCTTCGTAACGTCCGGTTACAATCGCATTAAATTGTTGGTACTGGTTTTTTCCAGAAGTAGTAGTCTTAGTCATGAAACGGGAACAGGAAATGCATGGTTCACGAGATGTGATATTTGAAATAAAAAGCTGTGCTTTTCAATAATCAACGAAAAGCATCTTTGATAAAACTCACAAATTTTCGTGTGTCTATCCAAACATTTACATTTCATAGTTTGATCACCTTGACTAAATAAAAGCAACGGGAATAAAAATAGGTGTGTTTGTTTGTTTGTTTGTTTGTTTATTGGGGCTAAGCGTTCCTTAACTCATTTTAGGTCATATCTAGGCGGAGTCTGCTTGTGACAGTGCGTACTGATAGCGACTTTTATAGTGTTGTCTCACTGCAATATCACGCCGCAGAAACATTTACATGATACTTCACTCGATCACATTACACTTACATCGAGCAAACTAGTCCTCCTTCTACCCATTAATGTTGAGCACTTAGCAGGAAGCAAGAATATAACGTAATTCTTAAGTTTGACGCGGCCCCTGCCCGGAGTCAAACGAGTGCCTACCGGATCACGAGGCGACTGCTCTATCTCTGAGCCACTGCGCCGGTAGAGTAAAATGGGAATTTTAAGGCTATTGAGAAACAAGAGACATATTAACGTCGAGCTGGTTGGAACAGGACTATATAGAGTCTTGTTTGGTTCATGTACATTGTGTTATTTATTGTTTTATCAAATTTCAGAAATTGTGTCAAATTATCCCCCTTTT
>JAUMGZ010055141.1:0-13791 GCA_032359645.1 Pododesmus macrochisma | reverse complement strand
TATAAAAGATAGATACCGGTATATATATATATATATAATTAGTGAATATCGTAACCATTAGTATAAACATTAAAAGTTGACCATTCACATTTCGTCAAACTACATGTATATAAATGTTTATATCAACTTTCTATTTTTCAATCATTTATATAAAAATGAGAGTTGCATATGTGTCATAATTACCTGAATGTAATTGGTAAATTTTTTTTATTATAATAGAGAAATTCAATTGTGCCCTCTATGGCTGAGAAAGTCTGTCATCGAGACATTTCACAAATTAGGATTCCTTGAATTTACTCATATGTGTTTGATTGATTATTACTTTAATTTGCACAACTCGTAAAATCAATACCAACTATATAGATCAAGATACTCAAAAAAAACATAATAAATGTTCTAATTCCAGAAAATAAAAAATAAAAATAGTAATGGTTTAACATTAAAATTGTGAATGACCAACTTTGGATTAAGTACCCTAGACATTAACCTAGCTAGCATATATGTCTTTATAATAATAATTACCTATATATTGTGTAACAAAATAAAATTGGCAAAGTAACATTAAAAGCTCAATATTCTTCAGCTTTGAATTTCTGTTAACATACCTACTTATTCAATTCCTCTGCTGAGTGCACAAGAAGTTTTTTTTCCATAGATACAGTTTTGTTTCAAGTCTCTTTGCCATTTTATAATTGTCACAGAGCACATAAGCATCTGACATTTCACCAATAAGTTAAACTTCCTTCCCCCTACGTATACACACCCAAACAAAAATGGAAAAAATTTAAGAATTCATTCTGTACTGCTGAATTCGTTATAATTTTCATAAATGGTTGGGGAGGAGTTTTGACTTATTGGTGAAACTGTCAGATGCCTTCACCCATAGTTATTTTGAAATTCTTCTTATTCAAACATTAGTTGACAAGTGTTTTTATATAATCTCATAAAAAATAATTCAAATTTGTTTCTCATAAATATTCTAGTCCGGAGTTTAACTTATGCATAATTTTAATTAAATAAAATTGTTTTTAAAGCCATACACCATCATGAAAGAAATACTCAATCAATTAAAATTCATTGTTATTTCTTGCTCTTGGAATTTAAAAGCAAAATTAATAAATTCATTTAAAATTATTTGTTTTTGATAAATCTTTGTCAAATTGCTTGCATAAAATGAATTTCAAATATGGGCAAACGAATTCACAATAATTTACAAATTAAAGCATTTCAAATATATATAATACTAATAGCGACAAGTAGCAGCTATTTAAAGCTAACAACTATAATGAGAAGGTTAATTGATATTTAGAATGAAGTAGCAGGCAGGTCTATACATTAGCAAGGCAGATTCTGTTTTACCTGTGAGAATTTATATAAGTATTTGCCCTGTGAATGAAGGCTTGCTGCATATCAAGGAAATATGAGCAGTCATTTGGGTGGCCTGCTGGGGCCATATAATTCACCTGTACCCCACGACTTTGAGCTTGATCTAATATTCTGTAAATCAAATATATTGAGCATTTCATATAATTATATAAAACAACAATTAGTTCACTTAGAGTTTAAACAAAACTTAAATGGAACCCTTTGATTTATTGTCAACTTACATGTTAAATACCATCTTTGAATGACACGTGTTCTGTGTTAAAAAATATGGCATAAAATGAGATTATTCAATGACTTAGGGGGTCTGATAATTTTATAAGAGTCAAAGCAGAGTAGGTTTTTTTAAATTTAGTTTCGTAAAGTAATTGACAGGTTTTTTTTTTAAATATTCTTATTCATTTGTTTATGTAAGATTATTAAAACTCTTTAATTTTCAAGGTACATGTACATAAAAAAGAGGTGACCTTTCTGTGACAACCTCCACGGCCAAATTATCTTATTAACCGGTATTAAACAACTCTATCGAGTCTATGCACTTTGATCTTGAGCCTAAGAATAAAATGAAGAAATTCTACATTATATATACTTTCTTTACAGAGGTTCCATTTTAATTTTGTGAAAAAAACGATCACCAACAAATGAAAAACATCTAAATGTAGAAAAATATTTCTATAAAACCTTCACAATATCAAATGGGGTTTCTGAGTGCATTATTAACAGTTCAACCAATTCGGTTGAATGACTGTGCAATCTATACTTATATGCTAAATTTAACCCAAAGTTATTTAGATAATCATCAAAAATTATAAAAAAAAAAATATAAAAAAAAAAAAAAACTACTCATAACATTAACTAAAAAGCTACTTTAATTCTTAGAAAATTATTTAATACACAGAATATCGAACCATAAAGCCCAAAAGTGTTTACTATATTATAATATCATCACTAATACTATTAAATACAATAAATGATATGCATCAATGTTGAAAGAATTGTTAACTTGTTGACAAGATTTAAATATATAATAATTATAAGCTTTTAAAGTTTACAATTCTCATTTATAGATTGTGCTGTTAAGTCATAGATTTCCCGAAACAACTATAATTGATGACCCTTAATAAATGCTTTTTTCTCAATGTTTACTCAAGTGTGAATTTTTGTTGCCCATGTCAATGGCTTCGTATTTATTACTTTTTTAAATACATTGTAGGTTGCAGTGACTATACTTAGGTCTGTGACATTAAACAGCCGAACCAGTTCTGAGCATGCATCCATATAACATTTTTGGCAAAATATGGCGTATTAATAAAGTATGGAGGATAACATTTTAGTGAATGTTTTATATGTCCTTCAACTATGCTGCTTAGCTTCAATTGAATGCATGATATGTATAAAGAGCAACAAATATAAATTACAAAATGTGACATCAGTGGCGCTAATTTCAAAATGTCTGATTCAATACATCTCTATTTACTGAATGAAAAAACAAATTATTTCTGTGTATTAATAGGAACTCAAACATGAACACACACTGGGATATTTTGTTTTTGTGAACAAACTGTGACAGTTAAAAGTGATTAGTGCACACCTGTGTGTAAGATCTGACGTGTGTATATATTGCTGAAAACTATAATCAATATGTCGTCACTACAGATGGCAATAAATTAAAAGTAGCTTAAATGTCAAATACTTCATAATAATTAATCGAAGATATTCTAATTTCACAACCTTCAAAAACCTTATATTGCAGTGGAAAGGATGAGGCTTTATTGATATTTTGACTGCACTGCCAGATGCTGTGATAGATGAATCTCGTCCCCATTTGATAGACAACATGAATATTTAGTCTTGAGATATGTTTGACATTATTTTCTCTTCTTTTTTTACTCTCGTGTAGAATTGTTTGATGCATCTGTTGCTGTATTGTCGGTCTTTTACGTTGATTTCACTCAACATTATTTTTTAATTTTAATCAAAAACACAAACAGTAACACTTGAAAAAAAAACAAGAAACTCTAAGTTCGTTAGGTCAATGATTGTAGACACTTATTTGTAAATCAATATTATGTAAAACTTATTACTAATTCTATTTGCTAATTGAAACACAAACGTTTGTAGTCATTAAAAAAACTCAAATACAAGCAAATTATAAGCATGAAGCTTAATATAATACAAAATATAGGAGAAACTTTGCATTTCAATGTGTTTGAAGTTTTTTTATTAAAATGTCAATTGATTTTAAGTTGCAAAAGTGGATGACTAATTCAAATATTTATCAGGAGACAACAACAATCAATAACTTAATTATAGGTCTGACAGTGTATACGTATGTTCATCCCTACATTACAAAATGGTTCAGCCAAGGACATAATTATATCTGATCGAAACAGAAGGTAACATTTCTTTATTATAGGTATGCGTGTGACAGGAAAGAAAGACTTAAGCTTTATATTATCAGAAAATCACAAAAGAAAAATTAAAAGAGACTGACATTGAAAACAGTTTTAAAGACAAATAAGTCAAATTAAAAGACATTCAATCAAATATCTAGAAATTGAATGACTCAAACAAGAAGACGCATGCAGCAGATGCCATCTTACCTCTTTCGCAAATGTTTAAGTCTAACTTTTCTATCCCACTTTCTTAGCTTTCTATAAGTCAGATTATGTGATATAATAATAAATGTTTGGTGTACGAATTCTATGAAATAACTTTAAAGAACAGTCAAAATTATAACAAATAAACACCAATTGCTATTATAACAATAACGTGACAGGATAAGGTTTCATTTATTTGATCTGCATATATTACATGTAGTTATTTTATTGTTAAAACTAGCTGAACAGAGAGCTTCATAATCCCAAATTTTACTGTGGGGAAAAGTTTCATTTATGCAAGTACCGTACGGCGTAGTGTTGACTAAACTAGTAGTGGGGTATAAAATTGCATTTTCTCCAAAAATTCATTAAATAAAAGATAATCTCAGCCTGAATTTTCATGTGGTTTTTCAATTGACAACACAAATCTGAACCATACACTACAAGTAAAACATGTATAAATTGATTTACATTTGATTCAACAAGCAATGCATCTGTAAATCTCTCGGGAAAAAATACACAAAATCAAAATATTCACATGGATACCATCACCAAAATAGGACAAGAGACACAAAAACACTGACCTTTTAGTGACCGCTTCTAAATCTGGACTGTCCAAGGAGGTGGTAAGCTCCTGGTAAGTTCTAGGACTTGGCAGAGATCTAGAGCCCCATAAGCTGTTCGCTGTCTGAGAATTCCCAGTGCCTTCCAGATATTTCTGACTAGGCGGTTCAGGTCTAGGCAAACTGAAGTCCTTGCTTCTTCGCCGGTCCATTTGCACACCTGCCCTGTCGGCTGAAATCGCTCGATCACTGTGTGATATTGAAGTAGTCGCGCTCTTTGTACTCGAACGCAGTGATTGGGTATCATTGTGGACTGAAGATGGTGTTCTGGCTGGCGTTCTCGGCGCCTGGACATCGTTTAGTATGATTTTGCCTGATCCATTACTGCTGCCTACACTAGACCTTACAGCACTATTGTTATAATCAGACGATTTTATGTGTTTTAACACTGGTTTATCTAACCCAACAGTACTCGGAACTAAGTTCACGTCCCCTGCAGACTTTAACGGCTGAGTATTTGAACTATTCGCATGATGCATTTGTTCCATTTTCATTGCACGAGTCCTCTGACCACCCGACATAAGGGTCTTTGAACGATCCATTTTGAAGCCTTGATGCATGGGAACTTCAACAAAAGTGCCCGTTCGTGAGAATGTTTTCTTTGGTGATTGAACTGGAGTAGCTTCGGAACTGGCCATACCACTTGGTAAGTCTGGTGAATTCTTTTTCCCTTGTAGGGACACATAACTCATACTCACAGGAAACATTTTACCAATATTTTGTCTGTCTGAGTGGTTTGGCTGTGTATGATGTTGTGTTTTCTGGCGCTGGACTGGTGGTTCCTTACTTTGGGTTGCTGGTTGAGTTTTTGGTCGTGAAGATGGAACTGAAGTGTTAGTTTTCTTATGCTCAACACTGGCTTTATGTGTCTGCGGCAAGTTTATTTCTTTCATCTAAAAACGAGAATAAAATGTAAATATAAATTTTTATGTTTGCATCAATTGTTAGTTATAATTTAATTTCAAATGACAAATTGCAATTTCATAATTTAACATTAGGTACAGGTAAATCATAAAATGTGTAACGCAAAACTGTGTCAATTAAATAATAGCTTTTGCTTTATCAAAGTCTTACCCCTCTTAAACAAATAACATAGCAGGATCGAATCAGCATGTAATAGCCAGAAACGTTGGCAAACTGCAAAGTGATGTCATGGCAGAATATTGTGCCAAGAGTACAGGAAATTTCAGTGAAAGGATGAAATCAGTAAATGTTGGTTTGTTTTCTCTTATAAAACTGAAATTTCACAGAAACTTTCAGCCATTCTTTCCTTAAGGATATATCTAAAGTCGTTTTAGTGCTTTATTATAACAATGATAATATCCATTTTCAAGGTTATTGTTCTTGGTCCATATGTACATTTGTTCGCCTTGGTTAACTAGCTATATGTCATTTACGGACGTGCCAGTTTTACTGGTGGAGGAAACCGAAGTACCCGGAGTAAACCACCGACCTATGGCAAGTCACTGGCAACTTTCTCACACTTGCACGTCCTGGACAGGAATCGAACTAGGAGGTGAAAGGCTCTTATGATTACAAGTCGGCGACTTCAACCACTAGGCCACCGCTGCCCCTAACTAGCTATAGATGCTGCACATGACCAAAAGAACAGGATAAGAAGCTATTTGTTGAAGGCAAAGAAGTGTTTACTGTTAAATGAATATTCAAAATCAACTCATCCCTGTGTTGATTGACTATTCTAAGTCGGCCGTCAATTCAAGACAAAAATGAAAATAAAATATGCTTTTTTCACCACACTCTAAATGAAAAGTAAAAAACTTAAAGATGTTACTTTTTACGTAGTTACATAAATTATTATTCAGAATCTTAAGTAAAAATAAAACATGTTTCTACTTTGAAATTCTTTAATACAATACATAGTGTATACTGTAATTAAACAACACACCGCTTAATGTGAAAAAATAAATGAACAAATTTCAAAAATAAAACATTCCATTACCAAACAAAAATAAAGCAAGATAACAATTTTAAACTTTAAAAGTCAAACAAAAAAATAATTTAAAAATGGTTGAAATGTGCATGCTATTACACAATCAGATTCAGTGTTTAATTTTATAGTTTCTTAGAACTTAAGGACAATCAAACATTCAAGAAACATGCGATATGCTGATTAACATCGATTACCACATGGTTAGTGGTATGACACAAGTAATCAACAAGTATGTATTACACAAAATCACTGGACCGTGAAAGATTGGCTATATTCAGTATTTGAGATGAACATACGATATGATACAAGAATGTGTCAGTCTTTTTTACAAAATACGTCACAGCAGGTATCTTGATTTGTTAACGTTACAACTGTGCAAATTTCACGATAATCAATAATAAAAAATTAAGACGTTCAAAATTACATACACTCAATAACCTATAGAAGTATGCAGATGAACAACACCATATACCATATAAATTATATCAAAGAAGTGTTTTGTTTATAAATCAACAGCATAGTTGGGGAAAAAAAAAAACTTAATTAATAATACTTTAAATCAATTATCAGTCAAAAACTTATATTAAAACGACAATTAAGAGTCATTAGGTCATAATTATATAATTTTATACAGTTAACAAAATTTATGGAATAATTTATTATATTATAATTTCAATTCGATCTTTGAATATATATCAGCAAAGCAAATAGAAAGTATTCAAATTGAAATATTCCATTATTTAAAAATTAAATTAATTTATAATTACTTGACATTTGATGTTAAAACTAGTTTCAATAATATTTTCAATATAATAAATTCAGGAAAAAAAATCCAGTGCTTTCAAAAAATTATTGTGATGCATAAAATAACTGTAGATTACATGTACTGAACAGATAGGTGAGTCGAGGCTGTCTATAAAATAATCTGAATAAGCCACTTAAAATTTAATAGATAAACAATTTCAACATTTTTGAAGTTGGTGTCTATACTTGTAGAAGACTATTTTGCTTCATACATTTACAGTTTGATCTTTTTGCAAATATTTCAAATATTAAAATTAGATTTTGATTTAATTTAATTTGTTTTTTTTAAAAATTTGAAACGATGAAATATAAATTTTTAAACATATTTTTGACATCTTTCAACAGCAAAATTTGCTATAAAAAATTCAAAATATCAATGAATATAATAACAGGTTTTTTTAAACAGCCATAAACAGACTAAAGCAATACATAATAATTTGAATAAATTAGAGTTCTCCTCTTGACCCCAAAAATATGTCATTTTACATGTAATTTACAGATTACCAGTACAACAATTTCCAGTTGGCTGCCAAAATATTTTTGAAATTTAATAATCATTGCTTGGATTGAAAACAATTTTGAAACTTATCAAAAGAACAGTTTTAGTTTCACGTATAGAAATATTTGTTCATATCATGCAAAATTTAAGTTGTCTCGATTGCATTCTAACACATTTTCATCCAGCACTGGAAATTTAATATAAATTTTGGTATTTAAAAGCTAAATATTCTAATCAAACTATTCCTAGAAAAGCAAGATCACCTTTTAATATAAATAATTATTGAAACATTGGTTGCCGTGCAAGTACATTTAATTTTGACAAATCATCTTGATCCACATGTTGCAATTAACTCAATTCTTAAAATGAGTAAATATTGTTCAAATGAAAGCTAAAAAAAATTTAAGTCACTGAATTTCTAAGTCTTAATCTGCATTCATTATAGACTCATGTGTTGTCAAAACTTCAAAAATATACAAGAAAATTATAAAATAAAAGGCTTAGCAAAAATTCATATATCCCCGAAACCTAAAAAATGCCAATATTTCCCAACAACTAAAAAACCCATAGAAAATGCATTCAAAAAGTATGATCTAAATAGAGGGCAAAAAGTTCTAATTTATAAGCTTACAATTGCCCATAACTACCAACATAATTTTTATAAAAATTCATTCAACTACACAACTACCAACAGAACATTAAAATTCAATCAACTATTTTTTCTATCTATAACTAAGAGATTACCGGATAGATAAATGTCTACAATGGAAACAAGAAAACGCTGACATATAATAAGGTATTAAAAAAAGTATTACTGACAGGATTTAACATAGAACCTAGCGACAAATCATGTACTTTTATTTTGTCTTAGAACCTGTTTCTTTTTCAAAGAAATATATAATATATTGGGTATTTTAATGTTGAGAGTGAAAAAATCAATAACTTTTATTCCAGTTCATGGATGAAAAATTTGTTCTAAATATATTCAAGATGGTATTGACAGCAAACTGGAAACAGCAAGCAAAACGGTGCTTAATTGTGATGTTCAACTTGTTATATAATTATCAAAAACAGAGTAGAAACAGGATTTTAATTTAACTCATATTAAACTAGGTCATTCTGTACGTAAGTTACTGCATAAAATATTTTGAGAAAGACAAATTAAACGTTAAATTTGTTGTCATGATTGATAAACCTTCATTGAAACAAATCTTTAACTGAGAACAAGAATTTACTTGCGAAAAAAAAAGAATCAGCTGTCTATGTTAAAACGGCTTGCAGTCTTCAGGCCATGATTGGCTAGTTTGAGAAATTTGAATAAAATAATGTTGCATGTCTAATAACTGAAATCCTGTGAATAATTCTCAAAATTGGGTATGAATTATTCCTTCTCAATCGTATTAGGTTCAACCTTGATTTCTTCATTCAGAAAAAAGTCACCGGAATAAAATATAGATGTTCAAAGAAAACATTCAAGATGGCTGCATCAGTAATGTTCACTAGCTATGTATTAACAGTTCATGCCGAATTTTGACTGACATGATGTCATAAATTCCTCAAAATGTCTATTTCACTGCTGATTCAGCATATTATAAATTCCTCAAAATGTCTATTTCACTTCTAAAGGGACACTACATGGTTTAGTATTGTCAAATTGGAATGTGAATAAAATCCTTGACATATTGTATCCAGGTTGACGATTACAGGTTATTTTTGAATCGGACAAACTTACAGTGTCTCACCAAACCTCTAATATTTCTGAAAATGTCATAAAAAATGCTGGAATCTGAATACATTTTTAACA
This sequence comes from Pododesmus macrochisma, assembly GCA_032359645.1. Classification (NCBI taxonomy): domain Eukaryota; kingdom Metazoa; phylum Mollusca; class Bivalvia; order Pectinida; family Anomiidae; genus Pododesmus; species Pododesmus macrochisma. The sequence continues at coordinate 4,127 of JAUMGZ010055141.1, read as the reverse complement.
CACAATAATTTCCTGTCTACAGAACACATCAAAAAAGGACTTCGCAAAATTTGATAAACATATTTCTTATACTGGTACAAGTACTTTTATAAATCATACTTCAAGAAAAACAGCTTAACATAACATACAAAAAGTAAATTACCGGTATTTATGCATGTTTTTAAAGCTTTCTTTCAAAATAAAATATACCTATAGCTAGGTGCCCATGATGAATATAAAATCAAAGCTTAAAAGTTTAATTCACTCTCAGGCAATACATATAATACCTACCTCATATTGTTAGAGTTATAAAGCTTCATAAAAATCTCAATTGGGTTTTTAAAGAACATGTACGAGTAATGTCCCCTTTACACAAATCTCAAATAGGTTATATTTACAAGGACATGTCAGATTTATTAGGGGTTCTTTTTTGGTCTAAATTTATATGAGTTTCCATATATAATATATGCATTTATTAAGAACTCTTAACAACAGCAAATCCCTAATTGTAGAAAGTATTAAATAAATAAACTTTTGCTAACCTGATCAGAATCTACGAAAGCTTCCTTTGTCTCTGGTACATGGTGACTTGCTGATGCATTACTGCTAGCTGTGAAAATTAAAAACAAAAAAAATCAATAACATCAAACAAGCATATCAGTTCCTCCCAAAAAATGAATTTTAATTTTTAAAAAATAATAATGTTATTTCATTTTACATCATGGTGCAAATACTGATGATACCGGTATATAATGTTATAAAATATAATGTAAATTCAGTTCCTCCCTAAAAGAAATTTTATTATTCTAATATTAGTTTTATTCGATTTTACATTATGGTGCAAATACTGATGTTATATAATGTCATATACAAGTAATATGATGTAAATTCAGTTCCTCCCTAAAAGAAATATTACTATAATAATTTTAATAATAACTTTATTCCATTTTACATCACGGTGCAAATATGATGTTTTATAATGTCACATACTATGATGTAAGATAAAGAAATGTGAACTGCACAGGGTAGTCAACATCAAGATATACATTTGTATTTACTTACTATTTTGTAGCTACTTATTACACAATTGCTTATCAAGGGAGTCAAAAATAACAAAATGGCAAATGCCAGAACTTAGTTATAAAAACTTTGGGACAGACTTTGCAGCAAATCATATATACAGTCATGTGAAATGTGCTTTCCTGTAAGATGATACTATCAGAAGCTCTGAAGCTGTAATTTGGATCCACCAAGCACAATATATCAATAATAGGAGCTCGCCAACATCCCCTTAAAATGATGGAGAAGGTTTCAAAATTGCTTAAATTTTATGGAAACTTATTAAAAGTTATATACAAAAAATGTGTGTGAAGTTATATATAATATATAATGCATTGATATATATGCTCTTAGAATATGGTAAAGCAAATGGTGACCAATGCTTAAACAAGATTATGACTGTATATCTTATATTTTAAATATCATATATATGGGTGAAAAATCCTGCAATGCATGAACTGTGAAGAAAAAATTAAAATAAATTGTATATAAAACACATGCTATAATACAGAATTATAGTAATTATATGATGCGATTATTTGTTCAACACATGCTATAATATAGAGTTATAGTAATTATATTATGTGATAATATTTTCATAAGTGCAATCAGAATACATGTGAATGTATTGTTGTACAATATTTAATATTGTGATTTCATAAATATAGTTCCCATGGTTCAATACTCTTAAAAACTCTTTATATCCAAAGTCTTAGCCAGACCCATGCAGAGGGAATGTTAATAATAGGTTTAGAAATTACCTGACATCTGAAATAGAGCTATGGAAGATTGAACACTGGTAATTTTAAAATGTGTACAAAGCGATAATTAACTATCCACTATTTCTGAGTATCATTACAAACTAAAGACAACCAGTTTTTACTCCTGCCATGTATCCCCCCAAAACTCCTGTTTCAATCTGAGTTTCATGAGTACATCACATTACAGAATACTTAAAATACAAAAATATGCTTTTTTAACATGTTATAAAGCTTGTCAGGAGGAAGAAAAAAACTTTAAATATAGCTGAAATTTAATTGCAATTAATCTTTTATTAAGGCACAGGAAACAGTCAAAAAGTTGAAAATTACAGAAGGCATATACATGTTAACCAAAAATTAAGTTTGATTTTAATTTCAATTAGTCTTTTATTCAGGCAAAAATAACAATAATAAAAAAATTGAAAACTATTAAATCGATTTGAAAAAAATATTCAATGACAAAAGAGTTTAGTAATATATCTTATGTTACAGCTCGAAAAGTTTGAGAAAATTTAGGGTGATGATTCACCAATACTTTGAGACATACTGTTTTCAAAACTGAAAGATTATGAAAAAAAAATACACACAATCTCATACTGAGGTACGAACATAATACTCAGTTTGGCATGCGTGAGAGTTAATTACTTTCCTGTCATGACCAATACACTTTTGCAAGCTAAATTTATGCATTTTGGCATTTGAACAATTATATGTGTTGAACACAGTCAATGAAGATATGTTAACTAACAGTTGCACAAGTAATGACAACATACTATCAAATGTACTGTCAGATGCCACAAAATGTCCAAACTTTGTTGAAATCAGCACTATGGCAACACTTAACTTTAGCATTTCAAATTTTAAAATCACAAAAGACAGTGTTGATTGATTTGTCTACAGATATCAAATAATAGTCCATTGCACATACAAATTGTGAACATGTTATGGATGTTGAAATGTTATAATAACGACAAGGTGTTTAGGGTAGTACAAAGAATCAAACAAGGGAGACAAACGCTATCCCCAAAACAACTAAGAAAATGAGAGTGGCCCATCAGACGTCCACTTAAATTTAATTAAGGGTACTGGAATTCATGCAAGGTTAGTATTTCATTCAAAACATATTAGGTTTCTAATTACTTCTACTGGGTTCACACAATTACACTTTACAAAATCTATAACCCAATACCACAGGTATAGTTCTCTCCCCTTTCATAATGTTCACTAGGATCTCCTAATTGATTATCTCCCTTTGTAACATTTCACTCACTAGGTGGCTAAGGGAGAGAGAACTTAGTTCATGCTTGGAAGAACAAGACAATGTGTTATGGACTCCATATTTCAATTAATTAAAAACGGGTAGTTTTTGAAAAGGTCTTAAGCCAAGATCCCCAATGTCAAAGAAAATTGGTTGATATGTGTACATCTTCACAAAAACATATGCTTGTATCATGATTTTGAAACCTTAAACACCGTGTCTGAGGACCTTCTGAACTTTGACATATTTTCATAAAATTAAGAGAAGCAGATTTTTAATTTTTTTTCTTGTATATTCTCAAAATTTCAAAAGTTTAATAACATATGTTTTTTAATGTCTCACATGGCAAAGACTCAAATTACGGCAAAAGTTCTGAATTTGATGAAACAAAATTTCACCATTTCTTCTCAATTCTTAAATATAATGATGCAAACCACTTTTAAAAAGCTTTCAAAATATCAAGATTTTAACTGCAGGATACAAACATATGTTTATATGTGAAAATCAATCACAAGTTGACAAATGAATGCAGAAGATGAGCAGAAGAGATATTGTTCAAACTGAAAGAAAAGTGAAATATGGTAGTGATTTGATTTTATTTCAATAAAAATTTATTGAAAAATCTAAATTGAGCTACATGTATTTGTAATCATATAAATGAATTTCGTAATCAGTACCCGATATTGCTCTATACACATGATACAATCTTGTTGGAACTGAAAATAAACAGTAGTACACAAAACGTTCATAAAAATTATATTATTACATAATATTGACAGAAGTACATAACAGGTGACAAAGTTTGTCACATCAATTTGGGTAAATCCCTAAATTATAGGACTTCAAATACAATAACCTTTTATGATTTTTCCTTTTTTATAGTCTCCACTTTTGAATTGAGATTTTTGTTCAATACTTACTTATTAAGTTAAAAAAATTCAATTTTAAACATTTGGTAAATACTCGAATTATATCCAATGAAACTTTTTTTTTTCCAGACCTACAACAAGCTATTTAATACAGGCAAAGAACAGAAATTTAGAGCTTCAGCATGTTCTTTCTTCAAATTT